>JAJHUR010137408.1:0-34916 GCA_027495735.1 Lutjanus campechanus | reverse complement strand
CGCCATTACCACCACTAGAGGTGCCATCAGCTCATAAATGAACAAGCCGGCTCTGCATGTGGAAACCACAGAGCAGCCATTTTACAATCTGCACACCAGACCCCATTTTATGAATCAGCCATGATGTCAACATAGCTAAGACAGATTCTATTGGCTAGAGTGCAGCTGGCACTGTAGCTATTGTAGCGCAGATGCACACATACACACAAACGCATGCTCCCTCACCAACTCTCCATCTCACAGGCACACACTGACCTAGTGACATGATGCTGTCAGTAGGTCACTAGTCTTGTCCCAGACCAACTGGATTATCACTCCTTGAGATTATACTATCCAGATTAGACATTCCTTTGAGCTGTAACATTTGTACTAGTCTGCACATGTATATTTGGTGTTAAGGGGTTTAAGCTTTTACTGATAATCATATAATTACTCTTAGATCTCTTTATTTCTCTCACTATAATCTTTTAGAGGTATTTTTTCCCTCATTTCTTGCTGCCACTTTCTTAAAGAAGTTGATTATTTTAGGTCTCTCTGTTTGTGTCTCTGTCTTAAAATGTTTATTTGTAGATTCTTGTCACTTCCTTTGAGTTTCTTCATACCCTTTATGCTTTAACTAGCTGTGTTTATGTGTTTGTGTGAGGATATTTATGTTGTTTCCTCTCAGATGACCTGATGGATTTTCCAATCCTGTGTGTGTGTAATGGTTGGCTTCCTGCTATGGTTTCCTGCTCTCAGCAGGGACTATGGCTGAAGTGTTGGACACAATAGTGTTGTTGAAACATGGTAATGATACACAAGGCTGACTATAATTGTCCAGTATAACACACATTATATGCAAACGGTAGAAATACAGAGTTCAAACAGATCAGATAACCTTAAATTTGGATGTCAAACTTTAGACACAAGTGATGGTTGGTTCTGAGAAAGAGTTTCATGAAGTTGAAGCTGACACTGAGTGAAACAATGGGACTTATTGAGGCCACAGCGCGCTGACTTACTGACTGTTTTGTGTGTACGTGTGTGTTCTAAATGGAGAGATGAGGAGCTCATTAAGAGGCTTGGACTCGTTAACAGACTGTCCGACTGATTGGCCTCTCACATAGTAGAGACAAAGCACTGTTTGACTGGACATATGGAAGGATGGACAGATGGATGAATGAGTTGTTATGCTGTAGTGGGTATCTCTGTGTCTGGGTGCAGAAGACTTACAGTGTTGCTGTGTTGCTGTTTGAGTGAGACAGAACTGCAGTTGAATGTGGACAGATTGTAGAAAAATATGGTGGAATGTTTGTGAGGAAGTGAAGAAATAAGGCCACATATACAGTACAGAGAGCTGGGGGTTAGGTAACCCTAATTTATATTGAATAGTAAGTTTTAGTATCCCTGGTAATTAAATCTCAAAGGTAAACTTATTATTTTTATTGCATTATCACAATTTTTCATGACTTTGTCAATCAGCTTGTTTCTGTTTCTGTTTTAACTGTAATTTCTTAAAATATTAATAATCTGTTGTATGAGATGACATTAATCACCTTACTTAACAGGCCTAATTTAGAGAAGAAATAAATTAACACGTTGCTATGATGGTTGTTTATTCTTGGGCTCCCCAGGGTAGAATGAGCCTTGCTCGGTAGTGAAACATTTAATTTTAGCTTCTGATGTTAATACATGAGGTCATCACCGGGCACTGGAAACAGGTGGGCTTTATTTGTTTGTCTCTGTGTTTCGGACGGAAAGTTACCAAGAGAGAGAGAGAGCATGCTTTTACAGTACATGTTGTACCAGCATTCTTGCTGGCTGTTTTCCAGAGAGTGATTCTTGTTTCCTGTTACTGTCTGGTCTTTATAAAGATTATATAAGGACAAGGGCAGAGAATTAGAAGAATTAGAATTAGAAGGGCTGAGAATTAGACAAAACTTAAATAGAGACTGGAAAAAAAACAGTGGCAGTAGAGATGCTCCAGTGTTTATCAAAGGTTAAAAAAGGCCATTGTCTCTTAAAGTTTTGTTTGTTTGTTTGTTTGTTTTGTTTTGTTTTTTACTGGGTGAACAAGAATAGTTGTGGTTTTCAGAGATGCTCCTAGGCGGGGATGGGTATCGAACTGTTATGTAACATTACATAAACAGCTGACAGGGTAAAACATTCAAAAATGTTGGTGCACCTAACTAAATTTAATGGAAATGCAGAAAAATGTAATAACTCAGGAAACATTTTAACTTTTTTATTTCTGCAAGAAAGCAACAATAAAATAACTGTTGATCTTTTTGCATCTTTTCATGCCATGTCTTCATTTTTTAAATAATAATAAAATAGTTAATAATTTTTAAAATTGTGACAAGTTGTATCAATAAGAATATCACTAAATAACAGTATCCATAAATGGTATCAGTATCAATATCTGTATCAATAAAATCCTAATAATACTCATCCCTGCTCCTAGACCTTTTCCAAAATTTGCTCCAATACCTGTTACCTGTTATTTCTATTACAAATAAGGCCTCCCACTAACAGTTGTTTCAGTGATCTAATCTATTATTAAATGTCTGTTCATAATGAAACTTTTTTGTCTACAAAATGTCTTAAAATGTAGCATACCTACAGTTGATTATCAGTTTTGTCAGTGACAAATGTTTTGTTGATCGACAAGTGATTTTAATTATGACATACAGTATATGTTCTACTCTTTCAGATGAATGTTAAATTGGTCATGAGTGGTTAGATAATACTGGCATAAACAAGTGAAGAGCTGTGACATCCAGCACTCTGATGTATGCTGACCTTAGATCTGATGTGCCCGTGCACAATGGGCTGTTATGTGGTCAAACCAATGTGCTTGTTCATCTTTCACTCCTAATTCTCATCTAGTGCACATTCACCCCCACACACTGACACATCCTTACAGTCACAATCCTGACCTTGCCAGAACATGTTAACGTGAAGCGTTGTCAAGCGTGTGTGTGTGATAGAATGTACTGTACATGTATGTGTGTAAGCTGATTGCAAACTTTAAATGCCTTACAGCCAACAAACGTCCAACTATATTTACTAGACCCACACACACCAGGGACATCCTCCCCCAGAGTTAGAGCCATTTCAGAGCAGTTCCATCTCACCCAAGGCCACTGATACAATAATCCTAACACCTCTGTGACACCATACAGTTGGGCGAGAGTGGAAAAAGTGAAGGTCTTGCCAAGTCTGTCAGTTTTTATAGCCATCACGTAGGCCCTCTATCCATCCCTCGCATCCACTTCTGTCTCTATTACAGAACCAACTGATTTTACTACTGTCCTTCTTTCCAACATTATTGCCCAAATCCAGCTGTTCTAGTCAACAAATGTGATTTCTAACAAAGTCTTCTCTTTTCTCTGTTCATCTCTGAATATTACCACCACCCTCTCAATGTCTCTATCCACCTCTCCAGCCAAAAATGAGCAGGCTGGCGGAGATGAAAAGAAACAAATGCAGAAGAAGAAGGTCAAGGAGCTTAAGGTTCTGGACTCCAAGTCTTCACAGAACCTTTGTAAGTCCACACATGCCCAATCTGTTTGCAAGCCATGTACACTCATACCAATAACATTGTTCTTTAAGTGCATTCAGCAAATAAATGCTGATGATAAAATGTGTTTAATTGAATCCTTAGTGGATTTTAAGTACTGTTAAATTGTGTTTTCTCATACAGCCATTTTCCTGGGATCATTCCGTCTTCCTTATGAGGAGATCAAGAACGCCGTCATGGAGGTTAATGAGAAGATCCTCACAGAGTCCATGGTTCAGGTACATAGCTCAGATCTGCTCCAGTTTTGGTATATAAAGGTTCTGTATACATACAATATGTATACATTCTGTATACATATTGTTTGAGTTTTGACCCTTTGAGGTCACTGTAGCTGATCAGTGATGAGTGACGACGCCAGAGTAATAGATTGAGTTAGCAATATGAAGACAGCAATAATTAGCTTCCACAAAGCAGATGAAATATATGCCTGAAAGTAAGAGGTCACGTGTTATTTTATGTAAATCATATGAGGCAAAATAGATCATTTGTTGAGATAATATTACCGTGATCGCAATGCTAGTTTCTGTTTCCATTACATGTTAGCATGAATATAAACTCAGGAATCATTGAAAAACAGAAACACAAGACTAAAGAGTGTTTTTTCTTTTCTCCTACCCCTAATAATCAAGATCACAATCTTCAAAATTCTTCACACTTTGAATCTTTAAGGTTACTGCTCATTAGCTGCATGTCCATTACAGCGGAATAACCCACCAAAGAATTTTCTTCCCAACATCCATCAGTCTGTCTCATATTTTGTGTACACCCATGTCTTACTCAAGCAGTAGTTTGGGACACATGTAAGTGGCAAAAACCTAAGTGTGTCCAGATCCTGTTTTTCATATTTTCCTTTTATTGCCACCTAGAATCTGAACAAACAACTGCCAGGACCAGAGCAGTTGAGTGTCCTGGCAGAGATGAAGGATGAATATGATGACCTGGCTGAGTCCGAACAGTTTGGAGTAGTGGTGAGGAGACACACACACACACACACACACACACACACACACACAAAACCCAGCCAATTTTGTTTTTATAAAATCAGTATTGTCTTTTAGTCAACTTCCCAGCTGACTTTGACGTGACTAACCACAAACATAGCAGAGAAATCAGTGAAATGGCAAATGACTCGTAGAAAATGAGATGGAGTCATACCGTTGTCAATATATTAGACACAGAGAATCCTGTTGGACACAGACTGCTTTGTTCAACTGTGGAAGATGTGTGTAATAGAAGAAATCCCCTTCACACACTCACAACTACACACACTCACACAGTTTATGTGGCGACAAATGTACTAGCCATGGGTCTCAAACCCCCCCACCCTCTTTTCTCTCTCCAGATGTCCAGCGTGAAGCGACTGATGCCACGGCTTCAGGCCATCCTGTTCAAACTGCAGTTTGAGGAACAGCTGAACAACATCAAGCCAGATGTGGTTTCTGTGACAGCAGCCTGTGAGGAGCTCAGGAAAAGCGAGAAATTCTCTAAGCTGTTAGAGATCATCCTCCTTGTTGGAAACTATATGAATTCTGGCTCCCGCAATGGAAAGGCATTTGGCTTCTCCATGTCATACCTTTGCAAGGTATGCAAACTTCCCAACTCCTGGAAAAGTGACGGGGTTAGCCCCAAACTAAGCTGTGCAGGAAAGGCTAACATTAAGCTAATGCTAATGCTAACGCTAGCATTGTACCTGTACAATGTCGGCTTAGTGCATTTGTTTCCCTTTCAGAAACTTTCTAATCTAGCCTTGAACTGCAGCGTCTTTTTGGTGACATGGTAAAATAAATCCAAAATGATAACAGCCAAATCCAACAGCCATGCCCTCACTGAAACTGTCAATCAATCAGAGTTTGTGTTCCTGACTTGTCAACCAATCAGAGGGTGTGCTCCTGACTTGTGTGTGACAGCACTAATCCTTGGGTGTATTAACAGATCAATGCGCTTATTCTCAACATGAGATCGACCCTTCAAAATAAAATTTGCAGTGATGACATGAATGAGCTCAACTCATGGTAGGCATCACATGACTGTGGTATCGCATTAATGCGGTTATCATCACAGCCTTAGTGTAGACATGTTGATGTGCAATAAATAACATAAAAACTAGGCCCCATAAAGCTTAAACTTAAAGTGTAATCACAGTGAACTAAATCATTTCACTACCCATGTCTTTATTGATTTTCAAAACAGCATCTGAATTTCATACTGAAAAAAAGACAAAATCTGTTCTCACACCATATTATTTTATTTTATACAGTTGATTGACAGGAGGGGGTGTCCATAAAAGCAGATTTTGTTTTTTCCTATTTCTGTTCAGCTTTAGATATGTAGTATAAGAGATATAAACGTGCAGATGGCTACATCAGGTTAGTGTTACAACAGTGATGTCTGTACATTATTCACCACATGGTTTGATATGGCCTACCAGAAGTGTCTAGCAAAAAACTATATGTATATATATATACATAATATAAACCCCTGTCTATGCTGTTCTATTTTTTTTGTGATGAAAAATACTTTTTAAATATTGAGGATCCTTAATTATTAGTTTCATAATATGAGCATCTAAGAGGGACACTTTAGATGGGAAGTCAGTCAATTAATGGAAAGTAGTACCATTTTCCACCTTAACAACACAGTAGGTCTTTGCTTTTAGCCAGTGACCCACCATTTCAGTTTTGACCCTCCAAGAGCAGGGCATCCCTGCTGTTTATCGAAAAGTGTAAAACATTGACAGTACATGCAGACATTAAATAACTTTTGATTGATTACCTTTTCAGTGTGCCTTTTTTAAATCAATCCTTTTCCCAATCAGCTGCGTGACACCAAATCAGCTGATCTGAAGCAGACACTGCTCCATTTCCTCGCTGATGTGTGCCAGGAGCAGTATCCTGATGTCATGGGCTTTACAGATGAGCTCATCCATGTGGAAAAGGCCAGCAGAGGTACATGGGACATCAAACTGATCTCTGTGACATCCCCGTCCCTGCATAGTATCATCCACTACAACCTCTGGTTACACATTACATTCATCATATTGATACAGTGTGTTGTCATTGAAAAAAGTCCACTATAAGCTATGTATGTATGTAGTCTGCATCATTAATCATTGTGTTATGTCCCCCGCAGTTTCTGTAGAGACACTTCAGAAGAACCTTGACCAGATGGGCCGTCAGATCAAGAACCTGGAAAAAGATCTGGAAACCTTCCCTCCTCCGCAAAATGACAAGGACCTGTTTGTGGAGAAGATGTCCATATCCTCTTTATTCAGTCATATATTTAAGCAATTGCTTAAAAGAGTCTGTTTCTATAAAATGTCAAACCATAGATCTTGTCATCATAAAGACAGAGAAATATTGTTTCTATGTTCCTTAACACCGTGTCTCCACAGTTTTGTGGCTAGCGCCCGTGAGCAGTATGAGAAACTGGATCTGCTGCATAAGAATATGGAGAAGGAATATACCGACCTGGGAGCATACTTTGTCTTTGACCCAAGAAAAATCTCTGCAGAGGAATTCTTTGGGGACCTTAACACCTTTAAAAACATGTTCCAGGTGTGTTTTGTGGATGTGTATGATCTGAATGATCTGTTCGAAAAGAGAACAGGTGTGGTTTTCAGTCTTCAGTGACCAACCTCAAATCAAATTTGTACACATATAGCACAAAGAAGTACACACAGGTGGACTCAAAAAAAAAAAAAAAATGAAAGAGGGAAACATGAAAGACAAATGTCAAACCAGGAGGAGAAAAAAGGGCTGTGCACCTGTTTCTGTTGACATATTAACAAATGAGAATGACTCCATTATATTGTCAGTTTATACATCAACTGTAAATGTGCTGTTTGGGAGGGCTCCAACCGGACGCAACTTGTTTTACCAGTTACTGCGGCAAACTGCCATCCACTAGTTTTGAAGTTATGTTTACATATACAGACATTCAATTTTCATCAAAGATTCACTTTCTTTTTAACAACAAGTTATCCACACCAAACCCTAAAACTCCATTTTCATACATGGACTGTCTAATATGTTCTCCTTTTTCTCTTTCTTCCCCCATCAGCAAGCAGTGAAGGAGAACCAGAAGAGGAAGGAGGCTGAGGAGAAGATGAAGAAGGCCAAGCTGGCCAGGGAAAAGGCAGAGAAAGAAAAGGAGGAAAAACAAAAGAAGAACCTTCTTGACATCAACGCAGGTCACAATTGCTGGATCTGTTTACCTGAGTGTAACTGAACGAGAGAGAAACACACCTTGTCTCTCAGTTTGTATTTCCTTCAGATTCCAGTTGGGGGCAGTCAGAGTCCATGCTTCTGTGGCATACTTGTGTGTGTGTGTCTTTGTGTGCATGTGTGTGTGAAAGAGCAACCCATCAGTATTTATAGACCGGAGTTAATCTAATGATGATGACCTACGTTTTGCAGTAAGCAAGTAACAATGAGCACCACAGAAAGTGAGGACAAGGAGCGATGTATACAAGGAACTGCTGGACCTCTTTTCACTCTTCTGGTGAACCGAGGGGGATTTGCTTCCATACAAGAGAATGTCTGAATCTCTTTATCACCAAAAGCATGTTTCCACTCTTCTATGAGATGCTGTTATGCTTTGAAAAGACTGCTAGAAGCATATTGTTCATGTTACACACATACACATTCTCACTCTCTCATCCCCCTATACACAAACTCAAATCCTGCCTTGCAGAGACACATTTCTACTCAGGCACTTTTTCCCCCCTTCTCTCAGACTGTGACCTAGTTTCAGTACATTCCTCCTCTTTCTGGCTCCAGTCGGGTTCTCCTGGGACTCCACAGTTCCACAGTCAAAATTTGCTGCAGCCTCACTCTGTGTATATCTGTATGTATGTGTGTTACAAACGTGCTGTGTCTTTTTGTGTGTGTGTGTTTTGCTTTTGCCTGTGTAGGAGAACGCTTGTTTTGGCCAAAGTGTTTCTGCACTGTGTGAGCGTGTGTAAGAATGTGTATCTGTGCGTCTGTTTTGTGAACCTCTTTTATAAAAAGTCTTTCGAGCCTTTTTGCTAGTGCTCCATGTTCCAGCTGGCTTCTCCTCTCCTCTCTTTTCTTTCTTTTGTTCCATCACTCCCTCTTCTTTTTCCCTGTTCCTCCCCCTGTGTCTGCTGTTCATTTAAAGGGGCACTTAAAGACACAGCGAGCACTGAGACTCTACTTGGAATATTTTGTCTCTGTGTTAAAAGCATGGAGCTGACATTTTGTGGTAGAAAGTGAGGTAGTCAAATTTCATGTTCAGCCTCTAGAGGCATGCATGACTGGAACATAATAGTGCTTCAAAGATGAGTGTGTGTATGTGCATTAGTGGGCTCGAGATCATTTACATACAGGTGGCATATTTGACTACCCTTGTAGCCCGGAGTTATTCGACACCCCCCTATTTAAATACAACCACACACAAATCCGGCATACACACACCTGGTCTTTGTTCTGTATTTGTTTATAACCCTCATACTGGCTGATTGATAGACAAATGTTGTTTTCAGCAGCTACACTTTTACACACTCTTATCTTCCTTGTTCCCTTTTCTCTTTTGGCAGCTAACGCTTGCACATAGTATGCGTACTATCTTTGAAAGTTCCTCTTTCCCATGCATTCTCTGAATGTTTCTCTTTCTCACTTTCTGTCTCTCTTTAAACATAACATCCCAGTTATTGGTTAAACCCTGGAAGGTCAGCGTGTGTTTGCAGTTTGTGGTCTTGTCATTCTGCTGTGAGTCAGACAGACAGACGCTCACTCAGTGTAGCCTCAGAATGTGCTAAACATGTGATGGAATAGTAACTGAATTTTCTACATTCTTATTAGATTATTACTTATTTCATCAAATCTAATCATGAAGTGCTTTTACTTGGTTTTTATTTGGATCTCATAAAACTTGAAAGTTCAAGATTCAGGGCACAAGATTGGCAGAGAATTTGGATGCTAGACCCAGAAGTCCACATTCATAGCTCTAATTTTATCTGATAAAAACTGTTTACTGCAGTAATGAAATATCCATCCATGGCTCTCATGCACTCATCTTTGGAGATATGCCAAACTACTTGGAGGCTGACTTTTCCATCTTTCTACAGCTAGGTGTCAGTAGTGTCTGTAAAAGATTGTGTGAGGCTGTGTTCTTTTTATCTATGCGGCTAAGGGTGTGTGCATGTGTGGTTAACACACCCACATGGATGCTGGTATGGGAACAGCCACTAGGAGTGCTCATGCTCTACACAGAGCATGTTGAGGGAGTAGTGTGGGGGAGGGGGGAGGAAGATGGAGAGTAGGGCAGCAGATGCTCTCATGGGGATTAGACTGTGTTGTTGTCTCTTAGCAAAGGGGGTAAGAGGAAGAGAGGAGAAAAGGACATGGTGAGGGAGGGATGAGATGGGATAAGCCTGGGTAGCCTGATGTCTCACCTAAAGCAGCTGTGAAAGAGAGACAAGATCATGATGGCACGTTAGGATAATAGACATTTTGTCTCCAGCCCACTTAAACACTGTCTTCCCTTCTTATACTTTTTTCATTTTTCTCATTTTTTAATGTCTGTGTTCGTTGTCACTTCTTTCTTCCCTGTAATTTCTTCCATTCATATCCTCATCTGTTATTGTGTGAACATCCATTAGGGGTGCTATTGCTCCACACAACATGCTGTCCTCCCTGTGTGTGTGTGTCTGTGCGCAGTGTAGATCAAGTCCACATAGACATCTTTAAGAGCTGATGATCTAATTCTATTACACTAATTAATCCGTCTTATGTTCTTACTTGCTTTAGGCAATACCTTGCTGTTTGTATCATGTGCTGGAGTCATGTAGTACTGTTGCTACGATGCTGGAATTCTCATTTTGATACAATACCTTAGATATATTGATATTCCAAATCATTTTCAATACCACAGGGAAAATTGACTCACATTGAGGGCATACAATTATAGATTTTTATTAAAATAAATTTAACAAGGCGATTGATGGGAAGAAGATGGCACTGTGAGTAAATGAGAGGAGGTGGGGCTATGTAGGCACTGCAGCAGTGTTTGTATCAACTCACTGTTTGAAAGCAGATAGCAAGAAAGTGCAGCTGGTACAAGAATATCAATACTGCAAAAAATGAGTGTTGACAAGCATTTCAAATATCCAGTATTGTTATTTAGCACAGTTTTTAGGCCATAACACCTTTAACCAGCTACCTCTTACATAGAATCATGTGCATGAGCACATGATTATCAACAAATGTTTGAACCCAACAAGTGTGCCCTCCCCCATTATTAGATCTATTACTACTCCCAAACAAGCCAAACATTGTAAAGCCTCCTTTTTATAAAGAAGCCTCCTACACGGTTTCATAAAATTGTGTCACCCTAGGCCAAACAGACATGCACAAAAAAACCATAGAGCTGTCTGTGTAATGCTGTACAGTGCACTGGCCTGAGGATATTCTAGTTTTAGTCGGGAGTTCACTCAGTCAACAATTAGCCCGTTTTATATACAGCCAGGTCATTGTGTGGTCCCTCTACTGCCTCCAGTACATATTCACAAATAGGTTTGTGTGTCTGTGTGCTTCCACCAGTGGTTTAAGCCAACCATGTGATTAGTGTGAGTGGAAATGTGCCAGATGTGTTTCCCCGGAAGCAGAAAAACATGGCCTACATCATTCTGTGCTATCTGTGCAGTTCCAGGACATGGACAGCGAGGGGTGTATGTGAGCTGTGGAAGTATGTGAGAGAGACTTTCTCTGACGTGACAGGCACGACCACAAGCCATCTGCTTCATAGCTTACTGCAGGATTAAATATTCTGTGTGTGTGTGTGAGCAGAGCTATGTGTTTGTGTTCGGGGGTTGGGGAGGTGACGACATAAACCTTTAACCCCCCAACCTCACTGCCCCTTTTTCCAGACCCCTCTGTCTCTATTCAGGTTCAAATAGAAATAATTAAAACCATCTGCCTGAGCGCCGAGCAGTGCCACTGAATCTTGCCCACAAAACAATCACTCACACACTTATACACACAGCAGGATGCAATGGAGCCAGCCCCCCACAACCCCACTGGTCTGACTCCCCCTTCCCTGATTTAAGGCCACCAGACACTGAGTCTGTGCAGACAGTGTGGATGTAAACAAACAACAAGACCACCCATACAATCTGTATTGTACCTGAACACAGACACAAGGTTCCCTTCCAGTCAGTACCCATTTATCTGTAAGCCACAATAACTTATCAATTCTGTGATATTTTAATGTTAATGGTGAGGTTTGGTCTCAGTGTTTGAGTGTTACACAGGTTATCCCACTTAAAATGCAGTGTGTAGCCCCTAGCAGTGACGGTAGCTGAACTAGGTCACTGCCCATCTGGGTTAATGTAGTTAATTTGCTATCGTGGCCACGTGGCTGCCCCCATGCCCACGTGTGTGTTGGCGTGTCTTGGAGGAACAGTGATAGGTAGAGGGTTTAGAAAAACCACTAATCACTCCCCTGTTGTTGGGAAAGAAAATGAGTGTGGATGTCAGGGTTGCATTGATTTAAAATAACATGGTAGTGATGATGGAGTGGTGTGTGTGACATAAATAAAAGTTTAAATGTGACTCCACATATTGATTTCATCCAGTGTTTGTTGATGTGTTGCTGATGTCATGTTTGATGTTGTGTTTACAGAGGGTGATGAAACTGGTATCATGGATGGCCTATTGGAGGCGCTGCAGTCTGGGGCTGCTTTCAGGAGAAAGAGAGGACCACGGCAAGCAGGTACTCAAACACAAGCTGAGCTGTAAATCTTCACAACACTTGCAGATGTTTCAAAGTGTCATGTCTGACTTGATTTACAGATTTCTGTTTCCTTTCACACATATTTCTGGTATCCATACTTTACTGAAACACACATAGCATATGAGGCTCATTTGTTCCACCTCCCGCTCCCTCTCTGTCTCTATGTTTCTGTCAACACACAACAACAGATTTGTTTGTGTTCCCCTGTTTCTGTTCCATCTGTTGCATGGCTCAGAGACTGTGGGTTGTGGTGGTACTCTCTGGCCATGGATACGGGGGGGCAAAGCCAATTCCACTATTGGCTGGCACAACAACAGAAGAAGGGGGAGGGTGCCAAGGATGGGTGTGGGCAGCAGGATACTTAAGAGAGGAACAACTGGTGAGGGTGTGGTTTTGGAATTGGAAAATATAAGAGGAATATGACTGTAGAGCTGAAGAAGATAAACCAGAGTGGGAGTTGAAAGTTTAAGGAAGTGGGATCAGTAAGTGGGCAAAATATATTTGACCTAGTTCACCTCAATTTAAGTTCAAGATGTGTACATATAAACACTATTTTGTGACATTACAACTAGAGATGTTCCTGGCCACTAATTTCCCCATCAATTAAACAGAATTTTTAATTTAAACTAGTCAACTAGTCTCCTCAGTCTACTCAGAAAATTGTCGGACTTGACCACAGTTTTTTAATCTATAACTTAAAGTAGTGTCTGGAAAAAAAATACTGTGTATTAAGAACCATTTCAAACCATTAATCACACTCTTCAGTAACCAATAATCCTACAAAACATGGCAACAACGCTTTTCAAAATATTCTTTAACAACATTGACATTGTCTACTCACATCTAACATTAGCTGCCATGCTGTGTGGCTACTGTTAGCAGTGTTAGCACCAGCAGCCTGCTCTCCTTGCAGGTTAATGTCCACATGCTGACTGTGGTTAGACATTACTCCAGTGGAGTGGTTATATGCCAGTTTATTCTGACTCAGCCAACATGCAACCTTATTTTCATTTTCTACATCAAAAAACTGTGAAACCATGCTGATTTTACAAAATGTAATTTGTCCTACTTAGCTGCTTACAACATTTGGGCACTGTAGCATGGGGAGAAGGTGAGCGGCTGCATAACATCTTAGAGTACCAACCTTGTACAGTACATCAATAAAATATTACCCGACTAATATTTCTGTTGCTGACTACCGAAGGTAACAAAGTTTGATCCTCTGCTTGACTAATCACACATATCCCTAATTACGACTAGTTAGGGAGCCATTCATTGGTCCAATATTCAACTTGCACAAACACTGAGAATGAAAGTAGTAAACACTTGTTTCTCATGGTTTTTATGGTAAGTTTTGAAACCCCAGCTCACTGTAAATGTCTACTTGAAATTAGGTAATAAAATAGTAAATAGTATCGAAATCAATCAACTCTGGTGGCCTGTTAGCTCAGTTGGTAGAGCATTTGCCCCATGTACCCCCATGTCATCCCCCCACTGTCTCTCACCCTTTTCTGTCTTCACTTCAGCTGTCCTGTCTTATAAAAAGGCATAACATCCCCCCAAAAAAGAAAAAAAAACACAAAGCTGGAACTCTGTTTTTGTCATCATTTGGCCAGCCAGGAGTCCATGGCCTGTATGTGAGTAACTGCAGCCTGTATTGATTTTCATTCAGGGCATGTTGTTCAGTTTGTAAGCTCATAGAGACAGGCCAGTAATCTGGTTACCTACTTACTCTGCTGTCTGCCCCACTGCCCAATCCAGTTATATTCACTTATTGGAGACTAAGATATTTTTCTCCCTCTTTTTCTTTTTTTTATTTCCTGTTTTTAAACTTGTACATGTAACACATTCTGGGGATAATATGGTCTGGCAAGACCATGCAAATGAAAATAGGCTGCATGAGCTATTAGGATAGTAGCTTTGTAACATGATGCCTGGTGGTATGAAACTCATGTGAAGCCATGTGAGTGGGACAGTGTCCAATGCCCATTAACTGAGAGAAAAAGGGAGAGAGAGAGAGAGCGCGCATGTGTATGTGTTTGTTCACATGCACTCGTGTGGGTTCAGTATTCACACATAAGAGAGACTGGGGAAGAGTGTGTGCAACCCAATCCCTCCCTCAATAGAAGCCAGATGTGAAGCGGTGATCCAGAGTGGAATAGCTCAGAGCCAAAGCGTAGACTGCACTTCTTTCTTTCTTTCTTTCTTTCTTTCTTTCTTTCTTTCTTTCACTAAAGGCATTCATATTGCTTGTAGACTGTAGTTTTGCAGTGTGTGTAACCAGTGGTCCTCAGTGTTCCACTAAGTCACACTGAGAAAATCTTTTAAGTGCAGAAATCTCACTTTAATGACAAACAGCTCAGGCTCATCACCACTAAACTGCCTGAGACAACAATGAGAGGAGGAAACGGAGGGAAAAGCGGAGCACTGTATGAGAAAAAATGGGGCCCACTTGAGGGCTCAGTCAGTCACCCATAATACTGTTTGGCCACCTCACACTCCTAACAGGAAATACCTTAACGTGTGTTAGAGAGAGAGCGCGCCTTTCTCCCTACGCACACTTGTCTGTGGTAGGAAACAGTAGGAAAAAATAAGTGGCAGTATGTATCACTTCTGTGCTCAGTGCCGCCTCCTTGTCTCCTCTTTCCGCCCCATTTTGTTTTTTTTTTTTTTTTTGCCAGAGTTCAGGGTTTTCCATGGCTGATGTGGAGGGTGTGAAGGCGTACTGAGGTTTTAAGCCAATTGCAGTATTATTAGAGTTTTTTTTTTTTCTTCATTTATGTTTAAAGGTGTCTTTCTAGTTACCTACTTTCCTCCCTAGTCCTTCACCCACACAATAGCAGTGTGTTTTTATGTTTGTGTGCACAAGCATGTTGGCCTGGGTGGTTAAGCCAGAGGTCTCAATTTAGTGGAGCTGGCGAAGGAGGAGGAGGAGGCACATTCTGACTTTGGCTCAACTGATACACATCTAAGGCTACAGGCAGCCTGCATTAGCAGACTAAAAACATCCCTCTAGCCAGAGTATTTTTAGTGTTTACTTCATCATGTGTAATACAACTGTAAAATTTGCTGTATACAGGGCAGAAAGGAAGGCTTTGAGGAAAGATCAGACTTTATTTGTTCTATGTTTGTTGTACGGTAGCACAACACAACATCAAGGTTCAGGTCAAAAGTGTGACATAATGATGTCAAAAATTGCTGTTGAGTCTGCATAGACGTAGATCTACTTGAATCTAGTTCGTATGGTCATGTTGTGGTGAGATGTTTCCCAACTTTCCCCCTCTCACTGAGATATAATATGATGCCAGTCGTGAGGCCAGTTGAACCAGTTGCTCATCTTACCTTTTGCTACTTTTCCATGCAATTATTATTCATTTTAACTATTGTGTTCAATGGTAGTACAGATCAAATGTCACATAATGAGTCTGCAAACACAAAACAAAGATTCATCCCTTTGAATGATCCATAAATTAGCAAAGGAGTGGATGAGTCATGGTTGAATGCAGCCATACATTAATTAAAACAGGAGTTTGAAGAGTAGACAGAAAGGAGGGTAAAGAGAGGGTATGCAGCAAAGGCCCACAGGCTAGAATCGAACCAGGGCCACCACAAAGCACTGGTAGCCCCGGTGCATGGGGTGCACACTCTACTATCTGAGCTACAGGGGCACCCTGATTATCAGCCTTCCAACACAACTCAAGTATTAAAACAAAGGTTCTTCTTAGTTTCAGAAATGAAATGTAAAACTATGCATACACTTATTTTACATCCAGTTTCAGTGTTATCACTCATACTTTCTGCCATGTTTTTGATCTGGTAGAAGAATCTTGCTGCCTTAAAGAGATTAGAGTACAAATTATTTGAAGTAGGGTTGTGTGATGACCATAGTCAGGATGGTGGTTGGCACGCTCCCAGTTTGGAGAAGCAGCAGGATTCCTATTGTCAGAAGCTTAACAATGTACTGCTATGAACAGGATCTGCAATAAAACATATTTAAGCAAAATAAAAAAAAAATGCCTAAATTAATATGCATGTGAGTGAGATATTTAGAATATTTTTGCTGCTTTACCTTGCAGTTAGACAACCTTTTCCATTGCAAAAATGGCAAAAATGCTCTTCAGCATTTCTTCAGCAAAAACAGTCATTTTATCTCACAGAATACAGGAGGTTCTCACACGAATACGTCATGTCAGATTCAACAAACACTTGTAACTTCAGATAAATGTGTAAAATATCCACCTGTGTGTATTTGAGTGCATTTGCATGAAACTTGTTTATTAGCATAATTAACACCCCATGTAAGGCTGTGCTTCCTGCTCCATATGTCAGGAAGTGTTCATCCATGAAAATGGCATCAAAGAGAAAAAAAGAAGAGCTTAAAGAGTTTGGAGTTTGACATTCTGCTTTCAGAGATCGGTTAACTTGTGTTACTTATTCCTTAAAAGTATTAGGGAGTTCAGTGAGATCGTTTATTTTTTATAAAATTCTAATTTATGCATCAAGCTGCTGCAGCATGTAGCATCTAATCAGATCAGCTGCTCTGTACACGCAGAAGCCCAGACATTGTGTAATCAGAGGGCATCTCACATTACTATTGATACCAACATACGTAATGTCTCAAGAGTTGGACTTCAAGGGTCATTGAGGAAAGTATCAAGCATGTTTGATAACAATCAGCATGATGATGTTGGGATGACTTCAGTGAGGAGTCACCTGTGATTTCGCAGCAGAGTGATGGGTGAAAACTCATGTGGCCTGAGGCCTTTCTGTTTTTCTTATTTTGTTGTTAAATGTTGTAATAATAATAATTAAAGCATCCAAAATTAATCTGACTGACAAACATTTAAGGAGAGTTAACAAGCTTCACTGTAAACTATGTTCCATAATAAATCCATTATTTAAGCCTTTCCATCGTTCCAAAACATCTTTGAGCACAAACTTCATAGGGTGGCCCTTTGTGAAAACAGAGTATATCTGTGCATATTATACTGAACACAAGATAGGAACATGAAATAATTATCTCAGGTCAAAACAAACGTTTAGTGGATATTTACAACTCAGTTTGTCACAGTAGCAGATCATTACACACCCTTTCAGGCTGTATCTGCTAAAGTCATTAAGCACTGTTATGATAAATTATGACAACTGTCTTCTACACCACTGAAGTACTCTCATGACACACGTGGGATACATTTAATTTATTTTTTGAATCCACTCTGAGTTTCAGAAGTTAAGAAAAAATGTTCCATGACTACCTGATGACCGAAAATCTATTTAGAAGTCAGAAAAGATCCACTTTAATTATCTCCAGAGGTTATGTTTTTGGTTTGGTTTGTTTGTCACATTGTTCTTCTGTCAGCAGGATTGTGGAGAAACTGCTGGCCTGATTTTCATGAAACCTGGTGGAAGCGTGTAGCATAGGCTAAGGACGTAGGGGTGGGCTGATCAATCTCAAAATATCGATACTTAAGGTTTTTGAAGATCAGTTTTGGCACCATGATTCTCTGGATCAATACCAAAAACTGATTGGTTTCAGTTTCTCTTTCTCTTTTTAAGTTGTACCGTTTGTATTTTCTAAAATAATGGAACGGTTTGTGCAGGTTGCTCAGTGTGTGTACTCTTCTCATCTGCTGTCTGTGTGCACTCAAACAACACATACATTATGTGCACACCACACCACAAGGTGCACCCTGACTAGTTTAATCTGACACATAGTGATAGCTGAACTAAAGAGGTGCTTTGTTTGGGGCTATTTCACAGATGTGAATGAAAATGTGTGTAGTAGGAAGGCTGTTCACTACAAATTTGTTCAAACACATAATGAAACATGATAAGAAAAAGAACTTGGAGCTGTAACAGAGAAGAAGGAAGGAGGGGGAGGAAAATGTCTCAGAAACCAGACACTTGATACAGAGACAGAGTTGACTGGAAGAGTCTTTTCAGAGAGGCTCAGGCAAGAGTATCCAAGTATATAGTCGTTAAATACTTTTTTAAAAATTCAGATTGGATCTTCAGAATTGTTTAATGCTACATTTTCCAACTACAGTTGCAATTAGACCAGTTGGCCTAAATATGTATTCAGACACTTGAAAAAAAATGTATCTAGCCCATTGAAACTTATCTAATTTAATTATTTTAATGAAAGTGAAAAAAGCATACAGTCAGCAAAGACAGGCTGAAAAATAACATCTACCATCACAGTTTGAAATTTTCAATGTCAGAACTAAAACTCCTACCAACTTACTATTGCCACCTTACAACTTAGAGTTAATTTTATTGGCACTCACTCTTTGCCAAGCACTTAGAGATATATTATAGATGATATACAGTATGTGGTTTTATGTGTGTGTTAGGATGCTATGAATGTGTATCCTTAAAATGTAGGCAACATATTTATATTTACCTCACGCTAATATAAAACAACACTCTCACATTTATTATTTTATTACTATTTGTGTTTGGAGCTAGTGATCACTATCATGCATGTTAGGGTCTTCATTACAAGAAGTGTGCCCCTCTTTTCCCCCTCCTCTTTCTTTCCTCCCCTCACAGCTGTGGCGACTGTGCACGTCACCAACTTGGTGTTAAAGAACAACTGAGGGCCTATTGAGTGTGTTGTCATGCTTATTGTGTCACAGCAGTGTGACTGAATGGGAAGCCACGAGGCTGCGGAGGCTATATACCCTCTCACCTTTGACCTGTACCTCAGCTCACTGTGTGTGTTTGTGCTGGTTGTGAAGAATGAGCAGCTACAGCTGTCTACCCTCCGTCTGTCTGCCCCCCCTTTAAACACATACAGACAAAGCGCACACACCAGATGCTTGCATGCCAATACAAACCCACACATGGATGTTTGCATACCAATACATACACCCAAACAGGCACATCACGTTTCAGAGACAGCCTTGCATACTTTCTCCAAAACACCATCGGACTCAGGCTCTTTGCTTTAGATAGTAAATTATGGTCTGTCTGTGTTGTTTTGTGTGAGTACAGACTGTCAGCTTGGCTACATTAGGCTAATTTGTGTGTGTGTGTGTGTGTGTGTGTGTGTGTTTACAGCAATTTGAGGGCATTGGTGTGTAGAGGAATGACGCGTCTAAACACTCACTATAGACCCATCTGCTGGGTCATGACCCTTTCCAGAGCAGCCAATCACTGTAGCAAGTAGTTGACAAAGCACCAATCACAACAGGGAGACGAGGATAAAGGGGGTAGCAACAATAGGCACACGCTGGCTCTGCAGACAGTCTGCTCCTTCAAAAAAAAAATAAAAAGACCCCTACAAAGATCTGTGCTTTCACAGATGTTCTCACATACACACAGGAGAGATAATTCAGACCAATAGGAGAGCACTCATCAAGCAAGTCATTACTGAAGCAGTGGTGATGTCACATGCATGCCTAACAACCGCTGAGACAACACAGGCCAGAAAACCTCACATATGCACCAGTTGAGCACATTCAGGGACATAAAATGTGTGTTTTCACCTCAGTTATAACCTACAGACTCAAGCCAGTAGTGGTGCTAGATGACGTCACTGTTTCCCACAGTCCTCTAGTGCAGAGCAGCAGTGTTTTTACGCAGTGTGGCCTGAGGAGGGCGCTATAAGTCCCTGCTAAGATGGAGACACTGTTGGAGGTCCAGCCTACATCTGCAAGTACACCATCATTCTAGTCGTGGCACAGTTACCATGGTGTCACGTGATGGTTTTCTGCGGCTGCTGTACCGACAATAAACTAAGAGCATAAAGATGGCTGCTTCCTTGTCAACCACTGGTATCACACCATGCAGTATTTAAGTTCATTAAATTGCAGGGTAGGAATAATCTTCCTGTATACCTTCACAAAGTCCCTGAGGTGGTTCTTGTTACTTTCTCATCTCAGACTGTCCCCCAAGCTGTCTGCAAATTCTCTCCTCACCCTTCTCTCTGTTTCTGTATTTTTCCCCCCAGCACATGCATACTGTACAACAAAGCATTTATTCCCTCATCAGGCAGTCATTATTGGGTCTCCTGGAGTGTAATGTGTTACAGATGATCTTTTCACTACATTTTTTGTGCCACTGATTGCCCCTTAGTGTGCAAACACACTCATTCACTCTCACTCCCACCAGTAAACACACCTAAAAACAGTCTTTGTTGTGATTCCCGACGACTCATTTCCTACTGCTTCACACACACACCAGGCTTCACGCCAAGTGCACGGATCATTTAGTCAACATCACAGCAAGTTTCTGGATACGACACACGTGCTGAGTATTTCCTATGTTTGTAGTGCCACGTGTTAAAGGGCTAAACCAGCTATTTTTGTCGTGCACCTCCACAAGATTGGTAGCCTTACAAGAGAGAAGAGCAGTCAAAATCGAAACAGCAGAGGCCGAGATATCCTGACCTTTTGTCCCCAGTGTGAGTCACACTGCATCCTGCGTTTCATCATCAGGGTTATTTTCCAGGCTTCAGACAGCTCCTTCCAGAGCCACATATGACATTTAACAACTGTTTAAACTGAAGTCCATGTGTTGAATTTATGAGATGGTTAAATAATCAGTGTGATAGTTAAATGATATTAAAATCATATTCTGACCAGTCAGAACAAGAGATATTTTCTTTGTTGGGTTCATCTCATCGGAAAACTATGAGCTGCAAGATTGTTCCACTTAATTTACAGTGAAAGATAACTAATAACTAACTAACTGCACTAATCTACCGCAAAGTAATCCCTGAAGGAATAAGTCTGGTGAAATTCTATTTGAATTCTATTTTGGTTTGAGTTTAACTAACTTAAGCACCCTGCTGTTTTGGAAAACTGTTTTGCCTTATTTTGTAAATGAAAGTATATATTTCTGTTGCTAATTTTAAAGAATTAGTAACCCAAGGAAGTTTAGAAAGAAGTATTAACATATGATGAATATAGAATCAGTGCTGGAAAGTAAAGTGTATATTTAAATACTGAACTTGAGTATAATTTTAAGGTACTTGTAATTAACTTGAGTATTTCCATTGTATGCTACTTTATACTTGTGCTCTGCTACATTTTAGAAACCAGCATTGCATTCACTACATTTATTTGATAACTTTATTCGCTAGTTACTTTGCAGATTCAGATTCTTAATAACAAAAAAAAAAAAAATCAACTACTAAAACATGATGTATCATAATAGATTAATCTACCCAGCAGTGTATAAAGTACCTGAAATTAGCAGCACCTTTACCAACTGCAACATGAAAGATGTACACATTAATGCATCACCAAATATTATCCAGTAATATAATACATATTACTCTGAAATGGGGCATTCTCTACAATGTGTACTTTTGGTTCTTAAAGTGTATTATAATGCTTTAAGTGTATTTTAATATTTTATTTTGATGCAGTATTAGTATTAGTATTTTTACACTGGTATTACTAGTTTTACTTAAGTAAAAGATCAGAGGACTTTCTTCATCACAGTATAGAACAGCCTTATTGTTTTGGCCATTTTTATTTTTTGATGTGTCATCTATTCCGTGTGATGAAACTAAATTGATATCCTCATGTAAACCTGTCTGACAGGTGCTGTATTTGCTCCTGAGGCTGTTTGAGTTCATGTGTTTTAACTATATTTAAGTCTAGAGAATACTTGCACAACTTCTCTGAGAATTTTCCTCTCATTAATACTTAAATCTGCAGGTTTCTGTCTAAATTCATCTTTTTCCCATGGTGCCTCCAATCCACCAACCCTCTGATCCTAACTCTTATCCCTCCTCTTTCTGCCTCCTCTCTGTCTTCTCTCTCAAGAGGGAGTGGAGGAGGATGAGAGACGAGAGGAGCTGGGCTGACAGCCTTTGAAGAGCTTTTCTCTGCGGGTTGGATTTTTTAGGACAAGCTCATCACAGTACACGTACACTAACACCCACATTGACGCACACTCTTTCTCTCGGTTTTTGGGTCATTTGCATAATTTCTAATTAGTAAGTTTATGAGTAAGGGAGAGGCTCGGAGAGGGACAAAAATAGACGAGGAGGACGGATGTGAGAGTAGACTGAGAAGGAGAGAAAGTGTTCCCATGTATTGGTGTTTATAAGATGAAGAGTGATCTGTGTGACTCTCAAGGATAGTGTGTGAGGTGATTATTTGACACCCCAGCTGTCTGTGCTGATCAGTCCAGCTGAGGCTCGCATATAAAGATTCCAAGTGAACTGTGAACATGACTCTAAATCTGCAAATCCTCCTTCTCCTCTTTCTCCCCAGACTCAATTGTGTCTTTGTCACAGCTAGTTCTGGAGACCTGTTAGGTAACTCGTGTATTTGTGTGTGTTTTGCTCCATCAGAACCATGTGTCAAGTCTTGGTTTGTTGTTTGTGTTACCATGGTTCATTTGCATGTGTATTGCTATTGGTTTGCATCATGAGTCTTTTTTTTTTTTCTTCTCATCAGTAGCACAGGAACACATTGCATCAATGTGTGTGTTTGTGATAACAAGTGTCCTGTGCTGATGTTAACCTGTTATTCAGAACCCCTTTTGCTTGAAGAGTAAAGAGTTGTGAACATACACTAGGCATAAAATAACAGCAAACACACAAACACAATCTCCCACTGACCTATATAATTCAAAATGGCCGCTGCTGCACAGCTGTCCTCCCACGCAGGAGAATGAAGAGTGGTAAAGGATATAGAGGGAGGGGATGAGAGATAAAGGCAAGGCTGCTGGTGTGTGGGAGCAGCAGCAGGAGGAGGAGAGAAAATAACAGAGTAAGCAGGTAGAGGAATAAAACCGACAGCATCCTCAGGGCACAATCTGTCACACTTGCTCTGTTTCTCTGTGCATTTCTTTTCTTTTCCTCACTGCAGCCATAATTTGTCTGTGATCTATTTTACTATTTACTTCTATCATTCCTTAACATCCCTACTCTTACTCAGTTCCTCCATCCATGTTTGTCTCATTTTCATTCATCCCTGCCTCTTTAATCTTCCCACAGCATGAATCATCCTGCACCTCATGGTGCCTCACCCCTCCGTCTTACCCCTTCCTTTCCTCCTTGCTTTTACACTCACCATCTCCATTCCTTCATTTCCTCGTTTCCACTTCCTCTTCCTCTTCCTCTATAAATATATATATATATTTTAATTTTCCTCACTTTTTCAGGATCATGTTCAATCTAATCTAGCATTAGCAGTGAGTTGGTCCAGATGTCACAATAATCCACACTCATACACAGCCACACCATTAAGCCATTTGTGTGTTTAATATCATGGTAATGCACGTATGTATATACTGGGGAAAGTGGAGCATCATGTTGTGTTTTAGCATTCAGAACACAAGCCTGTGATGTTCTTGGAGCTGTTGTATGCTGTTCGGCAAACTGATGAATATTCCTGTATTTTTACATCTTTTTTTTTTTTTTGCACATCCATCAGATATGTCACTTCATGGCATGCACTGACATATCTGCATGGACCTGTTTTGGTACAATTATAACATCTAATTTATCATTTATTATCTCTTCATTTGTGTACCTCTCTCACTCTGCTTCTTTCCCTTTCTCAGCTAACCACAGACGAGCTGGTCATGCAGTGACCAACATCCTGGCCAAAGAGCTGATGCAGGAAGACACACCCTCATCCAGCAACGTGCTTGCTAAGAAGAAAAAGACAGAGGAGAAAGAGGAGCCTAAATTAGAAGGAGCAGAGTCATTAGAGGAGTTACTGGACGCTGCTGCCTCTCGGTCCAATTAGGCACCCTGAGCAGAAAGGTTTTTTTACTCACAGAGTCATTGATATCCAAATGCAGGTGTATTTTGTAGCCATTCCATGGGCTAACATCCATCTGAGGTTAGCTTACTGAAAAAAAAGGCCTGTGTTACTCTAAGTTTGTCTTAACAGGACCATCTTTTAGGCTAGCATTGACCGTGTCTTTTGGGAGGACAGGGAGAGGCAGGGGTGAGAGCAGGGCTCTTGCCTTAGCCGCAACCCCTGGATGTCCCTCATCAACCTTTGGATCTTTGCCAATGTCATTAAGATTTTTTTCCTCAGCACGTGCACATATGTGTTCATGTATTCTTGTCTGTTTCTCTGTATTTCTACATCACTTGATTTTCACCTTTCATTCATCAAAGGGCATCTTGAGCGATTCCAAAGACTTACTCAGGAGGGATCCACACTTTGTTTGCGGTTATTTCCAAATCCCAAGTTTAGATTGGGAGTGTTTGGAATTTGGTGCATCATAGAGTTTTCTCTGGATGTTCCAGGCCAACACCATGCGCTTTTTCACTTTTTTTAAATCTATGAAACATATTGCTTTGTAATTGTCTGATATACTGTATGTTACTTTTTGTAAATGTTAATCATTTTGCTGTATTATTGAAAAAAGTGCCAACCAATAGAAATCCAGTCTTGTCATTTCACTCCCAGGATTTGTCCAGTCACAATTTGTACTGGGCTGGTGTGTGGACCCAGTCCATTAATAGTCATTATCTGGGTGTATGTTTCAGTTTTTTCTTTTTTACTGAGAAGGGATTTAGGTCACTGGTGTGCATGCATAAGTTATATTTCACATAAAAAGGTGGGATAATTTACATTATTTTGTCTAAGCTATGTTACAACATGTGCCCACAGCAGTTATATGAAGAAAACATGCTTACTTACATGAACATTCCCATAAACCCTAGAGGGAAGTTAAGTCAGTCTGGAGGAGTAAATCCTTCCACAGTCATTTAAACCAAAAAAAAAACTTTGCTGTTTAAAAGGGTGTTTCCATACAAAACCTAGCCTGAGCAGTTTACATGCTTGTGTGTTTATGTGTGTGAGAATATCTGAGTGTGTGAAATAAGCCGCCTATATTTAGTTTTGTGTGCACGCTCAACTTCCTATTTGTGTGTGTGTTTGTGCATGTAGGTTTCAGTGTGTGCATGTGTGTGCTTTGCCATCTGTAATTACTGTACGGTACCGACCATGTTGTCATAAATGCTAGGTTTCATAAACAGCTTTGTGGTCTTTCTACCGAGGATATAGCACACTGGAAAACTGCCCAAAAACTGCTGAGACAAGTATATCTGTCTGTCTGTGTGCATGTTCAGTTGTCTGTATACGTGTGTCTGTGTGTAATCCAGTTGTCTGCATGTGTGTGTTTGTGTTGCTTACCCACTTTCCCTCCCACTGAAGTGCAACAGTAGTTGCTGAATGTCTGGCTTTGCTCTTATTTGTATTCAGTAGCCATCAGCATACATGTTGCCATGATGTTGTGGTGTAATATCTGACAGGAATCCTGCGAGGTGATGTCAGCTGCTGCATGCAATATTTATTCCTATGCAAACACAATATTGTAGCCAGGCTCAGGATCTAAAAAGGTGGACTTCAGCAGTCTTTATTGAACTGCTGATTCAAAATCAATGCTTCATATTGCTGGTGATTGAGGAGAATCTTTGTAGCCCAAAACTTCAACATATCAGGAATTTTTAAAACGTTTTTTTTCTCAGCACCAGCATTTATATGATATCTTAATAAAAAATGTTAGTCTTTGAACGTGGAGGAACTGCCAGTTAAACAACATAAAAAGAAAAACGTTGCTTAAGTACAGTAGGTGTAGAAATCCTTGTTCTGATCAAGTGCTGGTTCTTCATTTTAATCTTGTAACACTGAGAATAATTAAAGACTGCACCGCATGCTCTTAAGCACAAAATATGTCATAACTGCATTTAAATCAGAGACACAACTGCAATATTCTGCTCATCTCTTCAGGTGAGCAGTGCCAGGTCAGGTGTGTACCAGATACTGAAAGTTTACTGTTTTCAACATTAAGAAGAAAAAAAAAAAAGCAAAAACAATGAAAAGGATATCAGAACATCACTGGAATATTTGTTGTTTTCTAATTTGAGTTATTCCTTTTGTTCATTAATTTTTTAAAGAGATTGTTTTCTATGTGAATTTTTACGGTTGATTATTTTAATGTATTTGAATGGAGACAAGATTTTTCTTTTCCAGAGATTGCTCTATGTATACAGAATAATGCACATAGTCATTCTGTTTGCTACACAGAACTATTAAAAATATCTTAAGTAACTGAACGATGTGACTGGCTCATTATTTGGTCATGTCAGATTTTATGTAAGACACTGAAAGTGTGCACGTCATCTGTTGATGTGTTAATGTGATAAAGTGTCAGTGTGTGTGTGTATGTGATTTGTCGCTCAGTTGTGTTCCTGTCATCTTGCCAAAGTGTGTTCCTCCATACTTCTCACTCTCTCCCTCCTCCTCCTCCTCCTCTCAAATGTAAACACAGTGCAGTAAAATACCAGATAGTTTCTGCACTCTGTGAAACTGTAATTTTATTGCCAAGACAGCAGAAGAATGAATAAACAGTAGAATTAGTTATTTTTACAGATAAATTCCAGGATTTTCCATGGCTCCAGGGTTTCCTGAGACATTTTCCAACATTGATTGCCAGTTTTCAACATGATCCTTCCAATGAAACAGTGTGTTTGTGTCTGAAAGAAAGAGAGTGAAGAACAGTCAATGCCTTATGATGTGTTTACGTCATTTGCATCTCCTCTCCATTTCAGCCACTGTCACTAATACTCTGACCTCATTTGCTCCAGTATCCCTTTCTGTACAAATAGAGCAACTAACATGTAAACTGGGGTAGTAAAACTCCAAAAAAGTCTGAACATTTTGTATTAGACCTCTATCTTTGTATTTCTTCGGTTGAAGTTTGTCTCGGATATGAAATGGTCAGCTGGGGCCAGAGTACTGAAATCTGCAACTGTTCATTGTTTGTTAGCCCACTTTAGATGTTGTGACCCTAAAAGGACATTTCACTGCAAAATCAAAATACAAAAATCTAAATTGTTTTGGTGTGAGCTGCAGAGTTATGGAGATATCGCTGTCTGCCTGAATATAATGGAAGTAGATGGCACTCGGGTGGGAGATGGTGCATTGAGCGCCAAAGAAAAAATTTGAAAAAGTTAAATATCAATGTCTTTTTGCAGAAATCATGACCTGGTTACTCAAGATAATCTTTCTACCAAACCACACCCACCAACAGTGTCATCACGCAGAAGGAAGCGTGCTCTACTCAGGGACGAGAGGTTATAGCAGGCGTATTAAACTAGAGGCCTGTGGGCTGGATACAGACCTTTTGAAATTTCCTATGGCCCACGAGAGCCTGCCTGCAAACCGGGCCGGCACACATATCTCTAAGTTATTTTGAAACATCTGAGCCATAGACTGTGTAACCACAGCCAATATGGTATTGGTTATGTCTTTGTGAAGCATGTGTATGCTATGATTGGCTGCATACACACACTCCACACCTGCCATTCGCTCAGTCTCACACCTCACATTGCCTCACATTGAATGCTGGGTTGGTGGGCCACAGAGACACTCACATTAGCTAAGCTAACAACAAGCTTTGGAATGTCTTATGAAGTCAAAGAGATGCAAAGTTTATAATGAAAATCACCAGTTCCACAGAAAATGGACAGACAAGTATGTATTTACTTTGCCAGCTGCAACAAGTAATAAACTGGTGTGTTTATTGTGCAAAGAATGCTTTGCTGTGATGAAAGAATAGAACTTGAAGAGGTAGTATGAGTCAAATCATGGTTAGTTTTCTGCCAGTTCTCCTGAGGGTTTGGAGGAATACATCTATTAACATACTCTAAGTGTTATTTATATCCATTAATACAGTAGTCAATGCCCTCTGTGGCCCTTGAACCTTCAGTGATTTTCGTATTTGGCCTACTTGCTAATGAAGTTGAATAGCCCTGGGTTACAGCTTAGCCGAAGATGACGCAATTAATGTTTACATCATCCGCTGTCACAAGCACAAGCCTCTCGTCTATGAGTAGATGCACACTTCCTCCTGTGTGGTGTTACAGTTGGCAGACGGTAGAAAGACATGAAACTGCTCAAAATGAAGTCTGTGGATTATCTTGAGTAGCCAGTTCATAAAGCCAAGGGCCATCTAGTTCCACTATATTTGAGAGAAGACATCCCTGTGGACAATATATCAGTTACTTGGCCGAGTTTTTAAATCTCCTACGCACCTACTCATAACCTGAGGTCCTCTGATAAGATCCTAGTAGCTATTCCACAGTCAAGGCTGAAGACCAAGCATGACAGGACTTTTGCTGTGAGGGCTCCAACCCTTTGGAATAGCCAACGTCCTTCTTCTAAGTCATCTCTCACAGTTGTTTTATGTGTATTTTTGTCCATTTTTATATATATTTCTGCTGTTTTTATCAGTTTTATTTATGTGTGGAGGTGGTGCTGTATTTCATTATTGTCCTGCTTGATTCTAATTGTCCCTGTTTGTAAAGCACTTTGTAATGGTGGTTCTCAAAGGTGCTATATAAATAAAGTTTTTATCGTTATTATTATTATCTCTAAAACTTGGCACCTCACAGCGAAATAATCTCAATGAATAAATAGCACTGCAGTTAAGAGAAAAAAAAGATTTTTTATTTTGGGGTGAACTGTCCCTTTAACAGAGCAGCTAGTTCAGTCAGAGGAAGCACAGCTGTCTTCCATCTGACAATCACAAGGATCATTGTCTTCTCTCCTTCACAACAGCGCAGACTCAGAAAAGTTTACAAAAATAAACTATGATAAAGTCATGATGACTCCTTCCACTCTTCTCCTCCCTGTAGTGGTCAGTCTGTTCTGGGAACACCCTGCTGCGTCATACCAGCCACACAAAAATAGCTGGAGACGTTTCTCTGGCCTTGGCTTTGCTCTGTAAGGTGAATTGATTTCTTATTTTTTCTGTATCTCCTACATTTTCCACAGTTACAGGTCCTGACAGGATATTCTCACTCTCGCTGCAGCTTGTTCCCATTGAAATCTTTGCATCTGTTTTTTATTTAACACGGAAAGAGAAAAGCATCAATTAAGTCCTTTAGTCTCTGCCGGTAGCCTACTGTTCAGTTAAATCCACATGAAAAGTGAACTCTCTTTTCTTCTCCCTTGCTCTGTGTACAGGTCAGTCCATGTGATAGACTTCACCCACCATTAAGAGTCAAGAAAGCAGTTTATTGGCCAATGAAACTGTCCAGGGAAAGCTGAATGGAGCACTCAGTTTATGGGTAATGTACCTCCGCATAAACTTAGTATGAGGGTTTCATTTCAAACTTTTTTACCTTGATGTTCACCCCCGTGTGATTTTCCCCCAAGAATAACCCAGTTTTATTTTCATGCAGCTGATCATTTGTCTCAAAATATTCAAATGTTCTTTTCGTGCACAGTTTTCTGCCTCCTCATATTAAATGGAGCATGTACTAGTGTTATCTCATCTCTGATGTCACAGAGAGCTTGAGAAAAGTAATGAGTTCTGTTTTTGGAAGTCATTTCATGTCACAGACCTGGAGAATAAGAAATCCATCTCCCAGCAGATCTCCTGCGCCCTGTGAATGAGGGCCTCTGCTCTTCAGTGAACCTGAGCTGCCGCTGCCGTCCCTTCACCTCATTAACTCCCCTGTTAATTTAACCAGAAAGCCCTGCCTTCCTTTCATCATTTACGATCGTTATTTGAGCACACACATGTAGGCCTCAGGACTGTAATAAGTGTGGTTCAACACTAAAGAAGATGGTGAATCAAAATGCCTTTGCATGATTTCTTTGTATCCATGTGTGTGTTCATCACTCTTCCTGCCTCTTTGAAGACAGAAATAGGCAGCTATTCTCCAGCATCTGATCCTAATCAAAATAAAACTGTAACAGGGCTCAGCAGCTCTTTGCTCCTCACTGGTATTTGTGTGTGTGTTCCTTATGTTATTTACATAACAAGTGATGCTGCATATGTGTAGATTTTAGGGGAAATGGAGGGGAAAGACCCCCTCCCCCCAATATTTAGAATGTGTATTTGTCCCCCTAATAAAAACATGAAAGTAGCAGAGGACTCTTATATTAACGAACCACTTCCCTGAGATGCTTACTGCTTTATTTTTTATTATATTAAGATTTTTTCTTTACATAAATATAGACCTTTCTCTATATAAACTGATGCAGAAAAGTCATATTGGTGCATAAAAATCACCAGAATGCAGGAAATTTAATTTAGAGTTTAATGCTCAAAATTTCCTTGTGGATAACCGCTGCTTAATATGTGTCCTCCCTCGATGTTGAAACGAAACTTATCCTCTTGTGTTGCTGGAGCAATTCATCTCTCTGTGATAGAACTGCACTGTGGATGTCCTTGTACTCATGTAGTAGAGTGGAGAAAGTTTTTGTCTTCTGATCAAATTTCAATGTTGAAACTGCACAAATTCTAGTAATGATAGCAAATACTTAAAGCATTTAAATACCTGTTTTGCAACAAAGTAGATATATACTTTTTTAATACCTCAAATTAAGTGTTTTTTACCCTTTAATCAATAACGAGGGAAGACAGGAATATATGGCAACATAATATAATATATAGTATGATATTAAGTTTGCCTTTGGTGTCTTGTGGAACAAATTCAAACATGTATTTTTTGCGTGTCACCTTAAAGCATTTAATTAGGTTTTAGAGTAAATGGATAAATGCTTGGATGCAGTAGAAGCTTTTTCCTCCCAAAAAACAGCCTTGGATGTTTCTGCCTTAGACATTTCAAGATTTTATTGCTAGTGCTTCCCTGAAATTACACTCAGTATTTACTACTACGAGATCTATAACTGCACTACAAAAAAATGAACACAAAAATACTCAATTATGACTCCAACCAGTAAAAGAGACTTTTGTCAGCAGTTAAAATTACTCCTCAAGCAGTAATTTCATTTCAGGCCATTTAGTCTTTACTGCAAAAGTTGCTTGTTTCAAATACATTTTCATTTATTTCGCAGCAAAGCTCCTACCACAATTAAATCACAGGATAAATGTAAGACTGTAACATTCATATGCAGATTCATAGGGCTACATGTTCCTCCCTGTTGTTAACACAGGGAGGAACATGTTAACCTGTTGATGGTCATTTATATCATCTATAGCCTTTGTAGTCTTTCTCTACTCAACATCTCCCTCTGTGTAAGGAGGAACTTATGATGCCAGGAGACAAACGTGAGCCTTTGGAATTCATGTCCTGGGAGTTCATTTGCTTCTAAATGAAAGGATTCAGATGTGAATGAAGGAAATGAGAAGGAGGCAGATAATGAGGTTTTTAAAAAGCGACAACGAAAAATCTTTCAACAAACAAATGATTTACACAGTAAAAAGGAAACAGTATCTTAAAGAGGTCTCCTTAATTCTGAAGAAGAGAGTTTGAGTGGTACAAGAGGGAGGGAGAGGGTGAGAGTCACGATTAAAAACAGTGGGGAGGTTTGAGACTGAATGAAACGAATATATAGTAGATTAGATGAAAGAGGTTGGCAGACTGAAACAGAGAGTTAGATGGGGGGAGGGCTCTGTGATGAAGTGATTAGCTGACAAAAGTTCCCTGGATTAAAAAGCTGTGGACTTTGTTCACACCGCCAGCACTGTGGGAGCGGCTGAGAACAGACGACCTGGCTGTGTTTCTGTGTTCTGGACTCATGTCTGCTGTGTATGCATCCCGTTTGCTTGGCACATTTGCATCCTTGAGTAGATCGTGTAGCCTGTAGGTGTGTTCGTCTGTGGGTGTGTCTGCATGTGTGCTTATAGTCTGTTACACTCGTGCTTGACTGTGTTTACACACCACACGTGGCTGTGTAAACATGTGAGAACATCCTGTTCATGTTAGCCGCAAGGGGCTGTAATAGACAGAAAGCAGAAAGTTTTTGACTTCAGTTTGAAGTGTTATTAGACAGAAGAGTTCGTGTCAGAATCTGAACAAGACAGAGCGAAGTTCGCTGACAAAACAGACTGAGAGGCATGTCTTCATAGCAGACTGTTCTTCAATATCTTTCTGTCTGAAGGCTTTTTTTCATTTCCACACATTATAATTGGCTGATTAGACCCGCTTAGTTTTCTAACTCATGTTGCTTCTTGAAATATGTTGTGACATCCTGCAGCGCTTCAACTGGGCCAGTTTGTTTGTAAGTGTTATAAGATAGACAGACAGAGGTCATCTTGCAGAGTACAACCATGTACTGTAAGCCAATGTGAACTACAACAGGTTGCACAACTTTTCTCCAGCACATCATGCTCTTTTCACCAATGCTTTCAGCTACCTTGCCTTCATTGGAAGGGTAACTGAAAATTTTCAACTAGCTTTTGCCATTCTTCACTTTTGAGAGACATTTGATGAATAAAGCATGATGTAATGAAGAGTTATGTTTTAATTCTGATAGACTTGCATGGAAGCTCAAACTGCTCTGCACCGAGCTGTTAGAAGTTATACTCTGTAATGCTCTGACTTTTACTGTTTTTGAAGGCCAATAGGTTATTTGACATGGAGTGAATCCTTTTATTTAATAGTTTAAGAAGGAAAAGTCTGCCAAAACTGGTTTACATTCAAGTCCAAACCATGACCTTGTTCTGTGTTTAAATTTGTACTTGTCCAGTTTCTTTATCTCCAACTTAAACTTTTTTTTTCAGTCTCTGATTTTCAATGCCAATAAACAGATGAAAGAAAAAATGTTTCAAAGAGTAGCTGATTATGTAGTTGGTAATATCAATGTGACTAATTACTGACTCATGTCCTGCAGCAAGATGTATGATTATATAGAATTTGTCGAGTATACATTCATTAACTTATAAAAGTAAAACAATAAGTAGGCTTGTATAACTTTTTTTAAAAATTAATTAATCACTGTTTTTGTGACATAGTATCCACTTTTCAACAAGTGACCGTTCAGGGCTGCTTATGGACTCCGCGCACTCTCAAATGCAAGCTTGTTCATGCCAGACTTCAGTTAGCGATGACTAGTGGTCTAAAATTGTTTAATGGAACAGCTTAAGCCTTGAGTTGAAGTTTAGTGTAATTCAAGCTAGGCTTTTTCACTTAAACTCAGATTTCATTATCAGCCTTGATGGAATAACCCTTAGCTAGTCATCTGCATGTTAGCACTGATATTGTGAGCGTGGAACATGAGAGAAGCAAATCTTTCTGTTCTTACCCCTTTGGTGTGGTTTGGATTGGGTTGGACTTCAACTCTGGTCCAGACCAAACAACAACAGCTCTCTGGTTTGCCTTGAAGAGGCGGTCTCAGACCACTGTCACGTGAACTCTGGAGCTGCTAATTTCTGATGTGATCACCATGCGAATCAATCACAGGAAGTGTATCATTGCATGTGTCATTTCATTGGTTAACAATAGTTTTCTTTTCTTGTTTTGGTGACTAAACTAGCAATGTGTTTGTACAAAACATCAGCTGGCAGGAGACAAACCTGGACTCGAGAGATGTTCAGTGTTTCCCCTGCCATTGTGCCCCCCTTGAAAGAAACCAAATATTTTATTATTTACCTCATTTATGTGCACTCGTTTCATTTCAGCTCAGTGTGAAAGGGGTCTGTCCCATTTCTCTGTCTCTCGTCTGTGTGCTTCACCGGTGTTTGGAGCGGAGCAGCTAGTGAAGTTGACAACAACTCGTCTCTGTGTTCAGCTCTCAGTACATTTGTAGCTTCTCACTGAAAGTCTGGTTTAAAGTTTGTTTCTTACCTGTGTCGCTGGTTTCTGTTTTCATCACTTACTTTTAGGTATCTGCTTAATTTTAGCGTTTCATGTTTGCTTCAGGTGATAGTTGTGTTAAGTTACCTCTGATGTAAACAACACTTCCTGTTTTGGGTGCTTAACAATGAAAGCTTTTAAATAAATGGTAAATGGTAAATGGACTGTATTTATATAGCGCTTTTCTAGTCTTTTAGACCACTCAAAGCGCTTTGACAATTACAAGTCACATTTACCCCATTTACACACACTTTCACACACTAATGACAGGTGGCTTCTTCTTCTAGAGAAGACCCAACCTGTGCATCAGAACTCATTCACTCGCATTCATACACCGGTGGCGCAGCACCGGGAGCAGTTTGGGGTTCAGTGTCTTGCCCAAGGACACTTCGACATGTAGACTAGAGGAGCCAGGAATCGAACCACCAACCCTTCGATTGGGAGACGACCCGCTCACACAACACAATGGGGGACTTTTATTGTGAAGAATTTATAGAAAATTAAATGTCCACCATTATAGCAGTTTGCCTTAAGATAAGCATGTCATGTATGGGCCATTGTATGGGTTTATAATTTCTGGACATGAACCAAATCAGCTGGAAAACTGTAACAATGCATAATTCTCGCATTGGTTCAATGTTGCAGTTTCACTAAAAATTCAATGAACATAGTTTGTACAGGGTTGTATAGATACCACTTTGGCTATCTGTGGGAGAATTAAGGGTTAAGTTCAGCAGTAGAGTTAAAAATGAAATATATTTAGGTTTTGGTTTTAGTTTAAATAAACTGTTTTGTCTATGGTTGTGGGTTTGTTGCAGTTTAGGTCAGATCAAGGATATAGGGTTGATTGTGATCTATAATGATGTCTCATTACTATGAGTTTCAGGTCCTCTGATTCCCAGACTTTCTCAGTCTCTTGTTGTGACATTCTGGGGAGTCGGGGGAGATTTGTATGTGTGTGTGTGTGTCTGTTTGTGTGTGTGTGTGTGTGCGCCCTTATATGCGTGAAGGGGGTCTGCTGGAGAAAAGAGGTCTGAACAAAGAAAGGGGGCAGTATAA
>JAJHUR010137407.1:0-87338 GCA_027495735.1 Lutjanus campechanus | reverse complement strand
TGTGTTGGAGATGGCAATATTTAGCTTATGTATGCTTCCCCTCAGAAAAGGCTGTTTGACGTCAAGATAAACTGTAACACTTAAACTGATCGGTTGTTTAATGTGGACCTTTTTTAGGTGGGTAAAATGAGTTTAGCTACATGCATTCTTTGTTCTGGTACTCCTGCTTATCCAAACTGGAGGCGTGCTGACCGCCATCTGCAGGCAGGCCTAATACACAGATCTGTAAGTACCTCATACAACCCCACCTCAAATAATCAAAATGATCCCTTTAAGACTGCAAGTAAAAGGAAAAGCTGCTGTTATTGATATTCCTGTAGAGCTGAGCCTCTATTTATCAAAGAAAAAGTGATATTTTGGACTTAAAGTGAATGACAAATCTTTCCCTTTTACTCCCACTCCCAAACTTAGAAATAGAAGCTATTTATCAAACTTATTAGGAGAAATACTCTGAACTTCAAAAGAGCTCCAAAGGTCTCTTGTTAAGGTGGTTAAAAGTACGTTGGTATAACATTATTGCAGCATGTTGACAGAGGTGGGCAACTCCTGGGACATGTTTTGGAGTGTTTGTACAAAATATTGTTGGTCATGATGAATTATACATTAGCTGAAGCAATATGTATAATTCAGAAGTGGTGGTAATTTTAGCCTGTTATTTGCATTTGACTTGAGCATTTGATAGGACGTTACACTGCTTTTTCCTTTTTTTCCCTCCACTTTCCATGCATATTAACTGACTGAACTTGCTAATCTGGCACTAAATTTTCCTTGGAGAACTTTTTTTTTTTACTCCTACATTTTTTTAAACTCCTTTTTCAGTGTTGTTCTGAGAATGAAAATGGGCTCTGGACTTAATTTCAGAGACAAATGCTCTGACCATTTAAAATGAGAATTTCAGCTGATAAACAGAGGAGGTACAGTACGTCAAACAACGTGTGTACATGTGTGTTCATGTCTCCTTTGCTTCGGATAGGCCAGGGGGAGCAGGTATGACGCTGTGCACTGCGTCACGTGACAGTCACCAGTTTAGTCAAGAGCTGTGTGTCAAAGCAGGAGCCATTTCTAGAATATGATGCAATGGCTGTGAGTGTGTATGGGTTACACATAGGGACGATATGGGAACACTTACTGTAAATGTTTGCGAGTGTTTGTGTGTGTTTGATATAGTGCGTGTACTTAAGTGCCTGTCCCCACTGGCTGTGAGAGCTCCACATTGCTACAGACATGTTTTTAGCCTACAGCAGCCGAACTGTCAGGCTTTAAGCAAGTGTTTTCTCAAATCAGTGCTGTTTTAGATTAGAATAATATACAAATATAACGTAAAAAGTATAATTAATATAACAGCAGTGAAGTGTTATTTCTCATCAGTGCTTCCAAAAAAGTTGGGCTGTGTGAAATCTGAATAAAAACTGAATGCAATAATTTGCAAATACTTTTTGACCTATATTCAGTTGAATACAGCACAAAACAAATATTTAATGTTCAAACTGATCATTTTTATTGTTTTTGTATTTATACCCTCATTCTGAATTTGATGCATTGTGTTTTTATTTACATTTTACACAGCATCCCAACTTTTTTGGTATCAGGGTTACACAGTGAAACACGTGCTGGGTGGTGGCGTGAAGGAACTGTAGGATCTTTAATTAGGGCTCCTGTGAAAGAAAACTCACAGTTTACAAACTTAGATGCACACATACACACGTGTGAGTGTGCACCAAAAGACGCGGGCGCAGGGTGGAGGAACATTAGATGGGGCATTAAAGTTTATGTGTGAGTGGAAACTGTGGCGTTGTTTTTGTTGTGTTTTTACAGGGTTCCAGTTGCCTTAGGTAAGAGCCAAGGGAGAGCCTGCATTCCTCTGATCTTACACATGCTCCGTACAAGCAGGAAAACCACTGTGTGTGTGTGTGTGTGTGAGAACCAAGACATGTCATGTTTAACTGTGCAGGGCCCTTAAGTAACTTGTTGGCAATCTAAACAGCCTGGGGAGTGTATGAGATCTGACATTCATTGCCCAGTGCTATTTTCTCTGTTTTGTATGCGTGTGTGTTTCTGACGGACATATGTACTTGATGTGTATGTGCCCTCTGTATGTTTACAACTTTGTGCAGGTAGCTGTTCGGATGTGGAGGTCAGTCCAGTAGTAGGTTTTGTCAAGTGCACTCAGGCTGCAATTTTCTCATCTTTTACAAGCTGCCACCAGTCACTGTGGCTTTGTTGCCTGATTGAATGTTGGTGGTTGCTCGCTTTTCCTCTGGCTAACAGTGCAACAGCATATTTGGAGGGCAGTAGTCTGGTTTTTGCAGACTGTGTTGTGCTGTTGGGCTGGGCATCATCAGAATTTTTTGATAGAGATGCTGATGCTGTTTGCTTCATCAAGGCACCATGTCTTCCAAAAGTTTCAGTACCTATGAAATGACTTTACTGTGACTTAGGAGCGAACACATTTCGCCTGTAGCTTCTCCAGGTACATGTGGATCACATCACTAATTATCACTGTCTTCATTTGTGTTTCAACATTTTTCCACAGGTGAACATTCATCAAAAAATGTGACAATAATATTAAACAAAAACACAATGTCTAAAAAACATGACATGGTTAATATTACAGAGTTACAGAAATTAGACCATTTCACATAATTTTAAAGGTCCAACATGTAAAAATTTCAAGTCCAAATATGAGTACTGCAGTCCAAATAGTGAGTTGGAGACATAGATGGTATATTAAAAATCAAAAGCCCACTTCTCCCAAAATACACATTCTTTGAGTGCATTTGGAGTTCAGTGGCTGCCTGTCTTTTGCCTGCTGGACTCCATTAGCGTATTGCTCAATTTAACCATTATAAACATAAACTTCTTCTACAAGATTATTTATGATGTCTTACAACTCATAAACAGACACTAACTCATTTGGTGAACATTCGGCATTAATTTAAACTCTACAGGCAAACAATAACACAAGTTAGGAAGCGGGATAGAAGTTTCAAAGGAGGACGCAGCAGCTTTAATGTTGTTGTCAGAGCAGTCAGTATTTCAGTTTAGCATGTTACTTTAATCTATGGCATATCATTATCATTTTCTGATTTATTACAGTAAATATATTACAGTTTTCTTCTTTAAATTTAATAGACAACTAACTCCCATATACAACCGACTGAAGAAGCTACAGGTAAAACGTGTTGTTTGTTCCTAATGAAGTCACAGTAAAGTCATTTCAGTGTGCGGTGGATTATGTTGATCTTGACCTCAGTTGTTCCTGCGCCCGACCAGCAAATACTGGCTGTGCATGGGGAATTCTGTTCACTGCTTTAATACCCACATTGGAATCCTTCAATCATAAGTTAGTCTTTGTATGTGGACATTTTTGTGGACTGAACCAGTCAAACAGTGAATTCCTACCAGTCCTACACGTGCTATTCTGCTGCTGACCCTGCACATGAATGTCCCAGTGGGAAAAAAAATGAAAATAATAATTTCTCAGTCAAGGATCATAAGTATAAAAGATATTTGACAGTGGTGTTGAAATATCAGATGGCATGAAAAAGAGCAGATCTAAAAACACACTGCTTGGGGGAGAAGGAGAGCGTTGTCAGGCCTTGAGATCAGTGGGATTCATGAATCACAGGCACCTGCTGTAAATGAGACAGACAGGATATGTAGGCATGTGGATACAACCTGTGTGCCCACCTGTTTGCACATCCAGGATGAGTAAAATGACAAAAAACATAATTGATATTGAAAATATTGGTTTGGTTAGTCCCTGAAATCTGCAGATGAATGCAATGGAAAGCAGTTGCTTTGTTGTCTTTGCAGAGGTGAACGCAGTACTTAACGTATCTATTCCCATTAATTAAAAAAAACAACAAAAAAACTTTAATCTTATCTACAATAAATGGCCTTTTAAAGTGAGGGCAGAGGTAGGGCTGTGCAATATGACCAAAATCTCAATTTAGTTTATATAAAATGAGCACATGGAAAGGCATATTTCTTATTACATTTTGAATTATATGCCTAACAAATAAAAGGTACTTACTCATATTTGATTATTTTTGTCATTTTATTGAGAACCTTTGTGCATTTTTTTTAACTTGGCATATAACAAAAATCTAAAATATTAATGTAAAAAATTAAAAGCGTGGTTTAAAGTATGGTTCTCTGGTTCGTGGCTCTTTTTTAATACCCAAACCAGGTCCATGCAGCAAAAGTAGCCCATCTTTTAGGTATGAGCTCCTTGTTTTGTCTTGGCTGGTCGGAGTCCTTCTCCTGAATTTCTTTGTACTGTATCAGGTTCTGTGTTTGTTTTTGTTGCCTTCATGCAAATTTCCTGCCTGCACCCATGCTATGTAGGAGAACACAAAACATGCTGTAAAGAGTGTTATTTGAGACTCATCGAAATAAATGAGCATAATATAAAACAATAGATGTTTATCTATCATCATACGATATTTTATTGTCATATTGTGGAAGAAGTTGGAGGTTTGTTATGTTGATGAGACGTAATGGCGTTAAAATGAAACAGCTTTCCAAAGAGAGATGAAATAAAACCAATAATAGACTAAATAAAAAGGGAGCTAGAAAGCTGAATTTATAGATGAGAAAGAGCTGTATTTACAGATGATAGACAGATGGATAGTAGATGCATACAAAGGCAGATTGCTAGTTGGAGAGCAAGCACACAGGGCCGAGGCGTGGATTTACAAATGAGAGGTAAAGAGAGAGAAAAGTACAGAGGGAAAGGAAGTAAGGGTAATATTCACTGATGAGAGAAAGAGGGAATGGGAGCAAACAGTCGATCTCCTGTTTAGATAAGGCTCTATCTGTTGCTGAGGCCTGGCACACTGTGTTCAGCCTCACAGACACCAGCCAGCGCTGTGCTTGCACAACTTATACACACAAACAGACACACACACACACACAAGCAGGAGGAGAGAAAGCTTTTCAGGTCAAAGTTCACTTTGCCTGCGCCTACGTGCTTTGTTGTTTGCTGTGATTGTTTTCATGTACACACACATACACCACCTCATACAGATTCACCTCCCCAGTGACAAAAGCCACAGAGGGAAAATGCCCCCTCTCCATTACACGTACCACTTTCAGATCGTCACAGTCACACAGGTTAATCCTGCTCTGGTGGTCGATCTAAATGGGTTCATGTGCGTCACTCGACATGGCTTTGTGACCTTCCTCCTGACCAGAGTTGAACATGGGTCGGACACTGCCCAGCTTTGAACAAGCTGTTCTACTGGGAATGGGAATTTGATTTTGATATGTGGGCATTTAAAAGATTTTAAATTAACATCCAGGCTTTTGTAAAAACAAAAACAGAGACAGAGAGTACAGGAGAAAGAGAGAAAGAGAGTTTGAAGAGAATTAAAACTTTAATTTTTTTAGGGCTTTGACGGTATGAAATGTGTTTGATTCTCTGGAACAGGAACTATATTTCCATGGAGCTAATGTTAGAGGCACAAGTCAAAGCAATACTCACTGCTCACATGTACGCTGAGAGAGTTATTGGTTGCTGTAATCATTCCCCATGCACGTATTGGCCATTAAGAAATCCCTTCTTAATGCAACTGCATTGTAGTCCTTCCCTTTGTGGAAAAATGCATTCTGAAGTTCAGCTGAAGCTAATATAGGCTTGAGCAGTCTGAGTTAGCCAAATCAAGTCAGTATCTTATAGTGTGCAGATTTATTGCTGGTACAACTGCAGCACTTAGTCAATTAATCAATCAGTCGATTGAATAAAAAAAAAAAGTTACTAACAATTTTGATAATCGATTTCAAAGGCGCAATTTTAAGACGTTCTTTTGGGTTCTGGGAAATTTTGATGAGATTTCTAACAATTCTTTTTTTGACATTTTCTAAAGTAAATGATAAATTAAAAAAACGAAAAAATCAATTAATTGTGAAAATAATTAGCTGATTGATCAATCCTGAAAATAATTGTTAGTTGCAGCTCTAATTGCTGGGGTTGTGTTGGACATATCCTTTTGCTGTTACTCAAAATGGGAGCAAAGTCTGTAGAAACACAAAGTTTTTAAAAGTATTTAAAAGCCTGTAAAGATCTTACTGTTCCTAACCAAGAAATAGTCCCACACGTAACCCCCTTTAAAACCAAACTTTTGTTTTGACACTTATATTGTGTATTGCTCCTTGCGTTCAATCATTATGCTAAGCTAATCTAAAAGATTCTTGGTAAGACTTCAGATCATGGTTTGGGTTAAGATGATCACTCTTGCTAGACCTGAGGCGGGTCTGGGATTCCCATCTAGAAACGGCAGATCTTCTGATCTAACTCACAGCAACAAAGCAAATGCGCATGTTTCCTAACTGTTGAGTTATTCTTTTAGTATCTATGTATGTTTCCATGGTATCACCATGTTGCTTCTCTAAGGTAATCATAACTGATTAAAACTCATCTGGTATTCATGGTTTCCATGGTAATGTAAATAATTATCAATGACGTATCTATTAGTGCTTTATTCCTCATGCTATCAGATGAAAGTGGACAGTCAGTGTGGATGAGATGAAGGCCAGATGAGGAGGCCAAGAGGGGAAGAGAAGGGGTTGGGCAAAGCAAAATAAACAGAGCAAAACAAACATGGCGGGGCGTTTCAAGTGTGGCTCCCAGGTACACACACAGACAGGCACACATACACTCAGAAACCACGCACACACACACTTTTGCCAGAGTGGCAAGTGGCCAAGCTACAGGAGGCTAAAGAGAGAAAGAAAATGACAGTATTAAGGATGGAGGCGCTCAATGAAGCGTGCTGTTGGCCTGCACCCACAACCAAACAAAAACACTCAGCGAGCCCAGCCTCTTAATTGGAGTGTAGAAGTGTCTCAGCTCAGACTGCTTCCAGACTCACTTCTCTCTCGATCTCTTCTTCTCTTCTCTCTGTCTTTGGTTCAGTTTCTGCAGTTGTTTCTAATGAAAAGTAAATGAAAGAGTTTTCCTGGAGCTGCTGCTCTTAATGAGCCATTCAGTGCTCGGTGACACAGGGAACACAAGAACATAAACACAAAGGGACAGACTGCCTGATAGTGCAGGAGTGTTTAACACTGCATGATTTTCTGCAGGTTTGTGTGGGTCCAAGAACCTTTGTTCATGTAAAGGACTATCATATATATATAAGTAATAGCTTATTTAGAATCAATAATGACACACTGCTAAATATCACTGTAGGTCTTCAACTAACAATTATTTGACGATTATTTTCTTGATTAATCAATTAGTTGTTTAGCCTATAAAATATCAAAAAATGGTGAATAATATCTATCAGTGTGTCCTAAAGACCAAGATGACATCCTGAAATGTCTTGTTTTGCCCACAACCCAAAGATATTCATAGGAGAGTAAAGCAACTAGAAAATATTCACATTTTTTTTCATAATAATTACTCTAACTGATTAATTGATTATCAAAATAGTTGTTGATCAATTTAATAGTGGACAAATCAATTTATTGTTGCAACTCTGTTTTACTGTTAAGACAAACATAAGAGGAAAGGAAAGAAAGAACCAAAAAGTACCAGATTTCTCTAGTAATTTATTATATTAAGGGTATTTTAAGTAGAAATGGATATCATTTGACATTATTTGGTACAAATCCTGATATGATACCTGAGTTTTGGTGCTGATATCAAAACAATACTTTGGTAACACCTGACTTTGAGAAAAATAAACACTTTTTTATTTAACCAAAGAAGCCAAAGTTCTTAGAAGTTATATTGTCTATATCTAAACACATGGAGCTGAACTGGAATATTGACAAAATCAAATCGTCTCTAATCTGCAAGATTTGATCAAAGAAGGCTATGAATCTGACCAAAGAGTTGAGATAAGCCTTTGGCGCTTAAGTGTTGCTACAGACACATTTCTGTTGTGTTAAGGTTCTATACCCAGCTGTACTTTTAAAATTCTGCCATATAAAAGTCTACATGTGCCCTCAGTAAAAACCGTCACAAGAGTTAAAAGTGGTATTGTACACATTCAAATGCTTCATTAAATTTGATGTGTGAAGCAACAACCTTTGCACACATTTTGAGTCACTGCTCTCCACTCATGAGCCTCCATCTGGAGGAGAAGGCTTGTTGTTTTTCCTGTATGCCTACCACATGCCAATCACCTGTCTCACACTCTGATTCTCTTTCCCTCTGCTCATCAACATTTATAAGGGGTGTACCATGATGACAAGACAAAGAAAACACATACAGTAAATACCCAAAGGGCACATTTCCACATTTGTCTCATTACGTCTAAAAATTGACAGAAAATGAAACTTAAATAAATGCAGTGTGGAGCCCCGGGACCACTTCAACTTTGACCCAGATGCTTTTCCAGTGAGAGTGGATACGAGCTAGAAATGCTATCCTTTGCTGTCTTCTCCCTCACAGGAATTGACTTGGCTGCCTGGAAGTGGGAGCTTGTTTTACAGTTAACTAAACAACTTGTACACAGTAAGAGGAAAACAAAATACTGAACATATAGAATAAAATGTCATGGGCTTTTGTATAACGTGCCATTGTAGTTCACACCAGCATGCTGTTAGGGCTATGTTATCACAGCCAAGATGATTGTCCAGCTGTTTTACTGAATGTTATGATTAAAGATGCACCGATCGACTGGCTGGTGACGTGTGGCTGGCCAATCAAATAAATGTCAAATAAATTTCATTCTGTGCCATCAAATTTACACATGTGTGCACCGTATGATGGTTCAAGTCATGCACACAGCAACACCGACAGCAATGTCACAGTTATATTCAACTGCACTGGTCACAGCAATATGCACATGCTAGCATGTTGTTGGTGTTAAAAGGAGTGTTAGACTCCAAGAACGGGTTAAAGAGAAGAGTTACAAAAAGAAAAGGAGAAATAGAGGAGAGGACATGAGTAGAAAGGGCAAAAAAATGTGAGAGAAGACATGACGAGAGAAGAAGGGATAAGAAAGGTTGGGAAAAGGAACAAAATGGAGAGAAAAGAGAAAAAGGACTGGCAGAAACCTAAAGCACTTTGGGAGAAAATGTTATTTAGAAAGTTATTAAGAAGTAAACATTTTATTATGAACATCCAAATTAATTTCCCATTAAAGAAAAGTTACAAAATTGTTTGTGTATGCTGAAAGAAACTGCAAAAATCAGATTCAAAGACTTTGTGACGTCCAGAAATGAGCAAGTTATCAATGCAATGAAATTCTTAGTTCACTAAGAATTTCTACCTAGTGCTGTCAATTATTGTATTTACAAATATAAAAATATACAAAAATTAAGTTTAATAAATCAAAAAAGAAGAGGATGACTGGGGTAGGCAAGATGATAAATTTTTGTGCTAAAAACATAGTGTAAAAGTCTGTGCAGTATAAAGCAGTATAGAAGTCTGTGCAGTAGACAAACAAGATGTGCATATTGTTCAGTGTTAAGTTTGGTTTTGTTTGAAATTGGCAGGTCAGACTTTTAAAAAATCGCATTTGGCCAAGGAAATTGCAAACGGTGCATCTCTAGCTATGATCCCAGCTATTAATCACAGATATTTCCCTTAATAATACCGGAAATAAATGATCAAATAAATAAATAAATGATCATATGATTTATGATTCCATTTTGCAACAAATTTCAGGAAACTGGTTTTCTTCTTAAGTGAAAAAGTTTAATCTTTTATCTTTCTCCTATTCATCCAAACAGGAAAAAGTGGAGAGCAAATACTTGAATGATAGTATTTGAATTGTTTCCAGTTTCCTTCTCTGTTCCAGTTCATTCTGGGTAATGTGAATTCCGAGTGATGTGATCCTGATAGTGATACACTCTTACACAGAAAAGAGAGAGCTGCGTACATTTGTTCTCATCACTCTCTCGTTTATTGCTATAGACACATGCAAGCTCCTCTTTGATGCTGTCCATTTGTGATACTTAAAGCTTTTCCGTGGTGGCTTGCCTTACACCAACACACACACACACACTCACTGGTGTTTGAATTACCATGAATATCTTATAAGGGACAAGGAGTGAGAGGAAGAGTACAAAAACTGAAAGAGAGGGGACGAGAGGAGAGGAAGGGAGGAAGGATAGAAACAGACAGATGGAGAGGGAGAGTTAGTAATCGTGCTCTTGTGTTTTCCTTCCTGGCAGCTCGCATCCTTGTTAACAAATCCAAATTAACTTTGATAAGCTGGCATCAGTTATGTATGTGCATGTGTGTGTGCTTGTATGTGTATTTTCCCTCCATCCGTGCAGTGGAGTGCAGTAGCAGGCAGGCAGTGCTAGCCGAGCACCCCAGGGGATCTGGAAAACTCTCTCTCCTCTCTCCTCCAGCTCATCAATGGATGGGCACTCCCACATCCTGCTCTACACACACACACACACACTCACAGACAAAGTGCACATGCGTATAAGCAAGTGTACACATTCAGATAGACACATGCACAACAAATACACACTTGCAAAGAGAGCCAAGTGGAGCACAAACGTACACACAAGGCTAAGTGGAGCAGGCTGACACTGCTGCCCATTATTCTAACAGGCGATTGGCTGTTAGTAGAGATGCAAGTAGCCTATAGTTGTGGAGAGGATGGGGGCTTTTGAGGATACAAACATGCTGGAACAAGATGTATGGTTGCTGCTGCCGCAATGTGTTCTTTTTTTTAACAGTGTCAAGAAGGAGAAAGCACTTCCTTATCTTTTAATGCTTTTCTTTCTTGGCATTTTTAAGAATGCAAATGTTACTTTTGTTAACTCAGGTGAGATTGAAAAAGAGGCTGATATACCTTCCCATTGAGGGTAAATGTTTGGTTCCCTCTGTGCACGAGTGGTTTGATGTGTGTGAGCTGTGGAGGAAAGCATGTTGGCAGGCGAGCGGTTGCTACAGCCTGAGCTGTCTGAAAGGACTTCCTCATTACTTCCTGCCTTTGTCCAAAGCACTTCCTACTGCCGAGCTGTACAACTGGGCCCTGGGGGAAGGCTGGCGGGCGAAGAGAGTGGGGTGGAAGGGATATTATTTACATGTGAGAGAAAATGAAGGGAAAGAAAAGTCAGATGAATGGATCACAGCTCATTGGATCCACAACCCTTTAACACAAATCCCAAGCTCTAACAGTGCCGCAAATGTTTATTTCATTAACAGTCTCGCAAGCCTCCAGCAAACGCAAACCCCCAGGTTGTGAGCTGGTTTGTCAGAGATGAGAGTACATGCAGCGGAGAGGAGAGGTGAGCGTTAAGGATTGCATAAAGTGTTTGTGTGTGAGGGAGGAAAATAACATGACCCTCCCTCCGCTCGAGGAGAAGGGATTGTTTTCAGGTGTTTGGACAGATCAGATGACTGCCTGCTTCCAGTTCTTACATCAAACAAACAAAGCTATATAATGGAGGCAGGATATTTTCCTGTTTAACATTAAACTTTGTTGTCCAAAATGATATCAGGCTACTGAAACAGTAAACTTTAACTGTTTTTTAAATAATCAGAAATTACTATAAATGAAAAAACACAACTAGAGCAAAATTCATGTGTATGTAAATGTAAATCTGACTTAAGAGAAGGAATAAGGATGCATAAATTGCTGCCAGTAGTATTCTTGCCAATACGCCAATAGTGGACCAATAATATCGGTCAGACTCTAATTTTAACACTGATGTAGTAATCAGATTCACTCAGGTCACACAGCAGTTCTTGGAATATTAAATACCGTTCTTAGTATTATGAAACTTTACAGTTTCATTGCTCTTATTTCAGAATACAGAGTTTTTCAATCTTTAATGAGAAAATGAAGGTTTATTATAGTGTTTATGATGACAGCCATTCTATAAACATGCATCTGCCCAAAATGAAGTGATGTTTTGTAGCTCTGTCAAAGCAGATACAGTCCCTACCTGTACATCATGAACTGTATGCTGTTAAGGGAGCAACACTGCTGCTTCAGCGGAGCGAGGAAGCCCGGTGTATGTTCATGCATACATGATCTCACAACCGCGTGTTAGAGGCTTAACATAGTCTGTAACTGCTGCTACTAGTATGTACTGTATTTGGAATATGTGATGCTTATGCTCCGTCAAATACTTGGAATTTCATGGGTGGCTTTGAGGTGGTACATCGGCTCGGTTGAAGGGGTTAGGAGGGATGTTTGGACATTTGAAATACTCAAGAATTTTGTTGTTAAATCACCTTCTTGGGAAAGCAGTGTTTCCCACAGGTTGAGACTGTATTCGTGGCGGTGTGTGGGTTCTGGAGTTCGTGCTCATACTTGAAAAATTATTATTCTGCTTTCCAGTTATTACGTCTTGCTGTTTTGATCATGTGCACACCCGGGTTTGGTCGATCAAGAACAGTCAAAACAGTTCTTAACACTGAAAAACAATCTGAAAGTCACTGCTGGAAATCATCTTTGTTTCTAAACTTGCTCCTCCTGAATTAAGCTTGTTTGTCCTCATATGACCTCCCCATCCTTGAACTTCTGTCCAAACCCAAATCTTTCCACGCAGTTCTGTCCAGGCCCACTTCACTGAATGTCATGTGCTTGGCTTTCAAGAAATGAATCTTTTTCCTTGAACCATCTAACAGGTTTCTCTTGGTGCAAAAAACACAGTTCCCTCCAGGGAGCCCGGCCCTACCCAGAATGTGTGAAGTGTCTGGGAAAGGAGCATAATTCTTGGTAAACAGGAGCTTTGATGGTGACCAGCACCTCTGTGCAGGCTGTAGTGGTGCAGTCCAGAGAACCTTTGTCTATTTAAGGTTATACTTGTGACACTGTGCTCTGGGGAGCGGTGGGGTGGGGTGGGCACAGATGCAGGGGCGAATTATTGGGAGAATGTGACCCGGGGTTGACCCACACAGGTCAGAGGTGAGCAAGTAGGGTCTTGGGCGGGGGACAAGACTGGGGTCAGAAACCAATGGACCATTTGCTGTCCATAACTACAGGGTAGGACATGGCCACATATATGCATACTCACGTGCACACACATAGACATATACACACATTCCAGGAGGGCTCACAAAGACAGGAAATGCCCATGTAGAACATGAACAGGTGTGTGTGTTCATAGTGTTTTTGTCTAGCAGCAGGGACACACAAGGAGAAATTATGTTTCTTCTCTCTTCTTCCTCCTCTTCATAACCTTACTGACCTGCTCTACTGCTAACATCTAGACATAAAATCCTATTTGTCCAGGATAATGTAAATGAAACGGTATTAATTACCTATCTGCTCTAGCTATCTGCCAGGTCTGAAGCAGATTAAAAACTTGCTGCCCCTGGTAAAGTGTTCTTAAAGGGATAGTTCATATTATTTACTGCTGGGTTGTATGAAGTACTTAGCAATAGTCACTGTATTACCTGCTGCAGATGGCAGTCGACATGCCTCCAGTTTGGAGAAGCAGCAGAAGGTTTTTTTTGTAATTTTCACCACTTTACAACCAGATTCTGAAGACAAAATCAGTAATTTTACCTCACAGAACACTGGAGTTGCTGCTCTACTGCTGCCTCTATTGGTCAGTCTGTTTGTGTTATTGTGTGACTTTGGAGTTTTAAAAGGTTGGTTTAAAGAAAGCAGTATACGGCTTATATATCAACAGTTTTCTGTCAGAAAAGACTGATGTATGATGACAGGTAAAGCTGTGAAAATATTCCAAGTATAATGAACACTTCAGCTTCATGATTATTTATTATTATTATTATTATTTTAGGTGGACTTTTTTAAGTGGCTAAAATATGTTTTGCTGCTGATCCTGTCCAAAGCAGTTCATTGCTTAGCTTACATGCTGGCACTCCTCTCTGCTTCCCTAAACTTGTTGTTATTACAGAAGCTAGTTTTGTGTGAATCTCTGTTATGCTCAGTCTCTCAGTGGCTGTGTGTCACCCCTACAATGTTGGCATCTGTAAACAGACTGGCATAACTCCAATTTGTAAAAAAAAAAAAAAAAAAAAAAAATCTGACCGGCAGCTTGTTCTTGTTGTTGTGACATTTGTATAGAGAGTTGTAGCATTACTCAGGGAACAAGAGGAAATCTGTAGGATCTATCATGAAACAAACGCGATAAGAAATGTTTATACGGAAGCATGAAGATGTGGAACATTCACGTATGAGTGAACATAACCTGAATGTAGATGACCAGATAAATCCTGGTGCCAACATTGTGTTTATGTTTGTGTCATGTGTTGATACACATGATATGAAGATATGAACCCTGGTTTAGGTAATGGGCAAGAGCTGAGTGGATGATTTAAGTTTCCTCTCAGGCTGAGGGTTTATACTAAAGCTGTAGCTCACGTTTGATCATCCTTAAAACAAAAGGTTAATTCTTCCACTAAATATTCATCTACTTGTTATTCCATCCAACCAAATGCCTGGCTTCACTCCTGCTGCTGTCCTGAAACACTGAAGAGTCATTTTTTTATTCTGCCACTCCACTCGTCTGCCGTGATCATGCCAAAATGGTCTTGTCGTATAAAAAATGGTGCTGTAAAAACATTAGGCCCTTGGCTGCCTGTGCCATCTCCACTCTCCTCCTGAGCTTGAGTGGTAATATATATTTGCAAGACAGATATAAAAATGCTCTGATAATCTTTCTCTCTTTGCCTAAATGCATCCCTTGATGATAGCAGAATGGTGACAGAGTTATAAGACCGCAGTAAAAATGGCTGCTGCTGTTCCACGGTCATCTCTATCTTTCTACCAGTACACTGTAAGAAAAAAAAAGTTTTCTTTTCCCCGGACATGCATTGGAAATTAAAAGCTCATTTCAAGCAACTTTTGATTTAATATAGATTTTTTTTTTTTTTTAAATAAGCTAAAACAAGTTTTGAAGACTTGTAATCTTTCATCGAGATAATTTACTTTTATTCTTTAGATAAATTTGAAACCTTTGAGTTTTAGGACCCAAAAATTCTGCATTTCAAAAATTGTTCACAGTGAGTTGTGAACCTGACTTGTCATTGTTTGGGTGCTTGAAAATTAAATGGTTGCAATTGAATATATTAAATGATTTATAATTATTCACTTTCAATTTCACAAATTTACTCAGCAATTTTTGAAATGCAACTTCTTTCCATTTCTAAAACTCAAAGATTCAAGTTTTTTCAAAGAAATGTAAATAATTTCAACAAAAGATTATAGGTTCACAAACCTTTTTAAAAAAAATGTGTTTCAAAACTTAATAGTTTGAGTTTGATTCAGAACTCAAAAAAATTGTGAAGACATGAAATTATAAGTTTTCTCAACTTTTGTTTTTGCAGTGCACACAGTCTTTGTTGGACAGACGATTGTAGCACAGGACAAGCCTGCATTCCCTGCACTTCACCATCTCCCCTCTTCTCCTTAGTACACTTTGATGGCCCCATTGTCCTTATGATGAATGAATGCAGTTAATAATTTCACCAACTGGACTGGGATGTCTGTCTGGTCATGTGTGGAAAAAGTGTCAAACTCTGCTAAAACTGTAAAATGAAAAGGGCAGGAATGGTCTTTCCTTGTCTCCTTTCTTTTTCTCTCTCCATTTCTTTTCCCTGCTTCTGTTGCTCCACCTTATGTGGAAGATCCTCCCTCTGCACTCCCTCCCTCCTTCTCCTTTTTTCCTTTCTGTCCCTCTGTTCCTTTGCTTTGTGCTCTCTCTCTCTCCCCCTCTTCCTTCCCCTTGCTCACTGTGGTATGCAGACATGCAGGAATTTCTGGGCCTCAAAATGATAGACCAAACTTGTCAGCCCTGGCTCCTGTTACTAAAGATGGCCGCCCTGGCAGTGTGTATGCCTGTGATTGGTGCGCGCCTGAGTTACTCCTTGTGTGATTGGTCATAACATGTTTGTCCACAGCTCTTATGTTTTTTGGCAGAAGTGTGAATGTCAGTTTTTTTGTTTGTATAAGACACAGTTTTCATCTGTAATTTGTGACTGCTTAGTGACTATAACTCTTCCCGTCCTCTGATTTCTCTCTTGCACAGCTTTGGCTGAGGAGACATACTGTTTGTGTTATTGCATGCTGCTGTGTTTATGTTGTCTTGTGTGTGTGTGAATGAGGGGTGTGTCACTTGGAGCAACTCACCCAACTTAGGTTAATTGTAAATGAGAGAAACACTACAGATACAAGATGAAGACTCAAAGACCGGCTGCAATTAATGTAGAGCTGCAATGATGAGTCAATTTATCGATTAGTTCATCGAAAGAAAATGAGTCTTAGTAACTATTTTGATAATTGATTAATTGCTTCCATCATTTTTCAAGCTAAATCTCAAAGAATTTGCTGTTTCCAGCATCTTAAATGTAAGGTTTTGCTGCTTTTATTTGTCATGTATGATGTCTTTGGGTTTTGGACTGTTGGTGTAACAAACGTGGGAAACTAATAAACATTTTTCTATTTTTTTTTTTTTTTTTTTTTTTTTTTTTTTTGCATTTTATAGACTAAACCATTATTACATAGGGCTGGGTGATATAGCTGAAAATCTGTCACAAAAGTTAAGTTTCATATCAGTAGATATTGATAATTATTGATCATGTACCTTATGTCAAATGACATGCAAGTGGCTAAGGTGATAAAATACGGTTGGGAACACGCGGGGTTTGTCTGTTAAATGATTGGCTGTTCACGTGTCACTCATAGCACGTTTCATTATCAAGGGATATGACAGGCTGTTTATGAGCTGGGGCAAATCATTTCATGCTTTGATGGTGGTTTGATTTAATGCATTTAGTTAAAATTACCAAACATTTTATCAAATCTTTCTTGTAGCCATTGATGATGTGTCTTTCAGCAATGCATTTCGTTATAGTTTTATCACCCAGTCCTAAATTAATCGTGAAAATAATTGGCAGCTGGAAAATAATCGTTAGTTGCAGCTCCAGTTCATCATTTGCTCTGTAACAATAGTGAAAGCCTTAACAATTCTCTAAAGCCCAAGGTGATGTCTTCAGATGTATTTTTTTATTCAACCAACAGTTCAAACTGCAAAGTTGCAGTCACATGTAGGAACTGGTCATTTTTGGCATTTTTACATGAACTATATTCTCTACATTTTTCAAAACTTTATTCCCGCCCCACACACACACACACACACACCCACACACACTTAAGCCTGTAATGTTTAAAATATAGGCTAAAGTAAGATCAAGTAAATGGGAAATACTGGAGTTCGGTGTAGATGCCTATAAGCCTATAAATAAACTTTGCATCATTAGTCGTGTGCAGTGGAGTGTTATTTTAAAAGTTGGCAAATAATGAAATAGATAAATTATAATAGCTTTGGTGTCCGCATTGGACTCTGCAGGCCCTGCCAATTTCAGTAAGCTGCACTCAAATCAAAACGTCAACTTCTATTATTTGCACCTCCTAATATATATTGAAGATGACACTGAGTAGCACCCATAGTCTGTCCTTAATATAGACTATGAGCTAGTGAGCGAGTCTCTTACGACGCATGTGTTTGTATCACCAGGCAGAATGACGTCCAGCCCAGCTAATATTTAGCATGCCTTGGCTGTTGCCTCCTCTCTCCAGTGTCTCCTGCTCTGGGCCTTGTGATGGCATTGTTGCAACTAAATAAGGTTCTGCTCCGGTGCTCCGCTCGCAGCCTGTCAGCCAGACATACTGCACTCTGCTGTCTGTTCTACACACTCTCACACACACATGACATGGATGACTCTTGCAGCTATGTTTTGCTGGTGTTTTTGGATGAGCTGCGGTGCACCTGTGTTTGCGTGTGTGCACTGTGTATACCCATATATCATCTGACTACTCCTTGTGCGATTCGAATCTTGACAGAGATAGAGTGGAATGAGGTTTTTTTTTTCTTTCCTGAGGAATTTTGCTGTCATGTGCTGTCGGTTTTCCTTTTTTAGTTCGCCTGTGTGTACTGTACCAACATCTGACTAACACAACGCAGAATTTAGGTTAATGAGATCAACCGGACCCACAATATTTCTGGTGTGTGGACAGCGAGCATGTGACCCCGCGTAATTCATATCAATCACGAGGGAGGAGCAGTGAACATTAGCAGACACACGACAACAACACCAGTCCATCCGCAGGCCCCTGGCCAACTAACCCAGTACACAAACCACCATTTTGGAACTGGCTTTCCCTCTCAGTGTGGCTGTGCCTGAAATAAGAAACCAAGAGAAAAAAAAACTCTCCCAAGTGAATCCTTCTCTAGTCGCGAGATTTATTTTTTACACTTGATTTTTCTGACGCATCTGATAACAAATGGCTCTGCTTGTCACCCACATAAAATGTGAGCCCCCAGGAGGAATGCTGGTGTATGTCCCCCTTATCGCCCACCATCTCTCTTCCTGCCGCCTGCCTCAACCAATCCAGGGAGAGTGTGCAAGGAGAGGGGGTGCCCCTCTGGCCAATTCCACTAAACTAATTGGTTGCAAGGGCTTGTGGGTAGAAGGGAGTCTGGGAGCAGAGGTGAATATCTGTGTGTGGGGTGCGTGTGCTTCCACAGACGTGTGTGTGTGGTGGTTGGCCAGAGTTGGGTCCCAAATAGTGTGTTTGTGTGTTTATCCCACAGTTCCTCCCAGAGCAGGAATGGGAACACCATGGGAGGAACTGGGCGGGGTCCGATTAGTGGAAGTGCGACCCTTGCTGGAGGGTTTAACATTAGCAGGGGGGGTGCTAAGTGAATAGAGCTGCAACAAACGATTATTTTCACAGTCGATTAATCAGTTCAATTATTTCCTTGATTAATTGATAAACAATTGTTTGTTTTAAAATGTCGGAAAATTGTGAAAAATGTCGATCAGTGTTTCCCAAAGTTCAAGGTGACGTCCTCAAATGTCTTGTTTTACTCACAACCCAAAGATATTCAGTTTACTGTCAAAGAGGAGTAAAGAAACCGATTAATCGATTGTCACAATAATTTCCAATTAATTTAAGAATTGATTAAAAATCTCTTTAAATTACAGCGCTTTATAATGTAACCTGTTGAATTAGAGACGTTCAACTTTCAAAACAGAAAAGAATGAAAAAAAATCAGATAACATACAAAACAGATAACACCAAAATGCAAAGTACATTTGGTGTACTTTGGCCACACTAATCCTAATGCGTACAGTAATACCAAAAACCTTTTATGAAGATGATCATATTTTATTTTGTTGTTGTTTGGTGTTTCCAGAAAAAAGAACACCCTTGTTGAGGCAGAATAAATGACCACAGATTTGAATATTTTGCTTAATCAATGAGTTGATGTGTGAATAAAGTGATCAGTAATTGAGTGTGAGGAGTGCATGTTTGAATCAAAGCGTGAACATCCAGCAGAGCACTTCAGAACAGCTCAGCCTGTCTTTAATGGTTCTCTTAATGCAGTTCAAAGTCGGTCTGTGTGTGTGTGTGTGCGCGTGTGTCCATCATTGCCTTTGTGTGTGTGTGACCCCTCTGAGGGTTGGATAGCAGTGATGGAGGAATGGATGCAGAGAACAGCTTGGATGACAAACTCAGCTCCCAGTTCTCTTTGACGGGACGTATGTCTGTAGGAGGGACTGTCTGGCGCTCCATAACTCCATACTGTGGACAGTATGTGTATGTGTAGATTGAGACAGATGCTCCGGTCTCTTCGTCTCATGTGTGGCACTTGACAGAGATAAATGTGCCAATAGTGCTTCTCTGGACGGCAGAAAAATAGCTGTGGTGATGCATGGCACTGTTCGCCCGCACTAGCTGATTGGATGACCACATCACCCCCCCAGTAGCTCATTGGCCAAGTTTGTTAGATCTTGTGCTGTGATTGATTGATGTCAGTGATTTTATTAAAAGTGGTCATGTTAACGGGTAGACAACATCTCATTTGATTAAATTTAACATTTTTATCTTCTTGTTTTTAGGGATACATGATATTGTATTAATGAATACTGCAGCTGATAAATTAATGGAAAATTTATATTATTATTCAGATAATGAAATTATGGCTGATATTCTTTTTTTTTTGTTAAAGTCTTTTGATGAACTTCACTAGAAAAAAGTAAATAAAAAAAGGAAAAAAAGAACATTATTAGTCTAGTCTTTGTTTTTGTTGTAATAGTGGTGTCAGTTAGATTTTGTTCAGTCAGAGCTGTGGAATATTAAATCAAAAATCTTATTTTATTTATTTTTTCTTAAATTAAAATTAAATTCTTTTAAAAGTAGAAAAATGTGACATCAGTTATTGGCATCAGCCATGAGATGCAGGTAATTATCGGTTATCTGTATTGGCTGAAACAAATCCATATCATGCATCCCTATTTGTTTTGATTTTACTTGTTTGCAGATTCTGACCTTCACAGCTGACTTATTCAGATAGGAATGTTAATGAGTAACCAATAGCTGTGTTTTTATCCATTACAAATTTTAACTGATTTTCGAGTAAGTGCTTCCATCCACATCCTTTATGTGATATTTTAGTCGTGGTTTATCAAGATAATCAGTTGTTTGTACCAATTCCCCTGTCGGAAAGTCATTATAGCATTGCAGAAGAAGATGGCGCAATGAGATGATGTAATTAAGAGGGCACCAGTTGAACCTCAAATGGTGAAAAACAATGTAGAAAACACAATGAAAATATTACATGTCTGTTTGTTTCATGTATGAATGAGATAAACGCGAGCTTAAAACTTTTTGCAAAATTGAGGAAGTTTTTCCTAATTTTGCCACTTCATCAATCTTTAATTTTTTAATGTGATACTCCAAAATGCACAAATATGTTGTTGAAAACATTGCTAGTAATCAGTAAATCAATTGAGCGATCCAAAATATTTTAACCATGGGTAGTGGTTACACTATTTATGCTCAAGATCACCACTTTCTTGGGCTCTTGAGCCTTGTATCTTTGATAAAGTTGGCAGTTCAGTGTGCGGAAATACCACCCCACACCTGTGGCGTCTCATTAAAAATGAATGCATAAAACACATCATGTGAATGTCTCCATTCACATCATGTGTATCAACTGAAGTGAAACAAAAAAGTTTTAAATGACATTTTGTTGGTATCTGTATCACTTTAAAGGTACTGGTATCAGTACTGGTACTGGTATTGTAATTTTTTAAATGATAACCAGCTCCACCAGTGTGTTAGCTTGTGCTCATTATTGATTACAAAGATGACTGACAATCGGTTAATGAAAGTTATGGTACAAGTGATAAATGTAAGTTGTCCTGGCTCGTGTCAATACCCTCTCTTATTGAGTGTACCATCGCGTGTGAAAGTGACCTAATTAAAACAAAGTAGTAGTTTGATTTCCTCCTTTGTGAATCGTAATATTTGCTTTATACACGCTGCTCTGTCAACAGGTCCCTCACTGAACACTTCCTTATTCCAGGAGCTGGCTGTGGCTGCTGCTGATAGCATCAATCACCAATACCTGTTTACTGTCTCCTGTTAACTGCTCTCCCTCTGACCGCCCAGACTCTCCCTTCTGCACAGATTTAATTTAGCCCTCATTCTACTTTTTAAAATCTTATTACAAAGACACACACACACACACACACACACAGGGCTGTTTACCTCTGCCTGTCCAATGACCTGTGGCAGACGATCACATCTGTTGTACAGTGGTGTTGTGGTGTTGAAGCACGTATCATATTTAGAAGCCGACCACAGAAACTTGGGTTTGCTGCACAGTAAAAACTCATTGAGCACTTTGTTCTGGCTTGTTTGTTATTTGGTGAGTAAAAACAATAGAAGGATCAACATCCGTACTTCATCAGGTTTTCTCATTAATCTCATCACTGAGCACATACGTGAGGATATATAGGAGCCCACCTGTTACTGTGTGACCACCTAAGTGTGTAAACGCTACTGTTCCACAAACTGCTTCATACTCATCACATGTGAGTGTTTTCTTCCCTCACGCACACACATACACACAGCTCTGCACCACAGCAGCATTTCTTAGAATAACAGCTGTCCAGTAGCCAGCTGAGCTGCAGGCGGCATCTTCTTTTCTGAGCTGCTTTCATTATGTTTGCTTTGGCAGCTTCCAGAGATAAAATTCTTGCTCTGTCTTTTATTGTTTGCTGGATGTGTATAAATCAGCTCTGTGTGTCTTAGTGTTTGTGCGCCCTGGGTCAATAACTGTAATGTGTATGATGTTACACTAACATGCATGTACTACTACTAAGCAAACAGATTGAGTATAAGTTGTCATTTACCATGCTGGCCATGCCCTACAGAGTCTACTTGTAAACAGCAGTGTGTTGGCTCAGGGATCATGCAGTACAGTTTAGTTTGCAGTACAGTTTAGTCTTACAGAACTGCCACAAGTTTATATTACACCTGTGACTTCAGATAATTTGACATCATAACCCTGACAATTTCATTGAACCATACCACCTTCTCACCCAACCCAAATTAAGATAAAAACTGGGATCTTTTAAAGGCATTCAGTCTAGTTTAATAGTTAAAAGCAACCTGACTACAAAGAAACACAACCACAAGGAGACAGAGAATGACCCCACAGAGATGGAAAAAAACTGCAAAAAGGGGCAAAACAAGCACAAAGAAATAGAAAAATAACTAGAGACACAAAATAACTACAGGAAACCATGAAGTAACTACAGGGAGAAACAGAATACCCACAAAATGACACAAAATAACTACAAAAAGACAAGTACAATGAGAAACAAAACCAGTCATAACAACCACAAAGTCTTTGTTCCTTGCCTTTTACATATCTATGCCTTGGGGCCCATTTTCTCACAATCTGGACATGTCACCAGGTCACGTAAACGAGTATGATTCTCATACTAGAGTCCCAACAACCACAACTGTGTAATTTCTAAGAAAGCTTTAATGAGAGCACAGCTGACACCAAAGCTTTCTGCTGACACTGCCTCTCAGGGCATGTTGAGCTAATTTTCAGAATACAGTCTTGTAGCATTTAGTAACACAAGAAAGAAGAAGATGCAATAATTTGACATTTAAAGGATTTTCTGAGTAGAAAAGTAGCCAGTATACACTAAATCTGACAGTTGACAATAGCTTTGAGGCTACATAAAACTATGTTTGTGAGGAGGGTGGTGGTCCTCACTCAGATATTCTTTATCGACTCCTTCACACCAACAGTAAACACAGGTTTCTCCCAGGGTGTTTTGTTGATGTAATATTGAATGTAGCTTTGGTGAGCATCACAGGGTTAAACAGACAGTTACCTCGGGGCACACCGGTCAGTGTGTCTTACAGAGACAGAAAATCAACATATTGAAATAGCAGCAGTGAATTTTAGGAAAATTCGATTTTGTTCGAGCCGTCCTTGTTATTTATTCTTGTTTTATTAGCAGCAGCAGAGGTGAAGCTTTCCAGGAGGCACAGGTAGTGTCAGTTTGTCTTCCTCTCTGTTTACCTCTGGCTGCTGCTGTATTTCAGTGAAAGGCTTTTCTCTTTTTGTGCCACCCACCCACTCACCCAGGCTGCCTGCTTGCTAGAGGGGCCTCTGTTGACAACACCTGCGCCCCCAAGGATAAGCAGGGCCTCTTGAGTCCCCCGACACCCTTTTCCCCTTCCTAATGTATGTGTTGTGTTTCTTATTCTTTTGTCCTATATACCCTCGTGTACATGTATTATGTATGTGCATACATGCATACTCACACATGCACACATATGGCCACATGCTACAAATGGGTACTCCTTTGTGGTTGGCCCTTCTCCTCCAGCAGTCACCCCGCTGTGTAAATCCCTCAGCCGGGGTTTGTTTTTCAGTCAGGCCCCTAAAGGGACGCCATGTGCCTGAGCCTGGCATATTACTAAGGCTGGCTGAAGACCCAGCTTCTCTCTACTTTCTGCCTCCAATGTCCACATTATGCTGAAACTGCAGCCGTAAAAGCTTATAAATGTTTCAGGAAAGAAAAAAATTAACAGTTCCCACTGCTGCCAGAGGTATAATGGGTGTAAGTGGGTATCAAACACGAGGGCCGGCACTTCCACACGTGTTGCAATATTGATATTTTTTCTCCTGTTTGTTTATTTGCTTTTTATGTTATTATGAAATTTGGACCGTACACATGAGGCTAGAGAATCAAGTCAGCTAAAAAACACCCAAACGCACAACTTTTTGTCATAGGTCAGTGTTCAGTAAAGCAGGCGGTGCAGTGTGTCATTATGTCCCAGCGGAGGAGACTCTGTGGTTTGCAATTTCTGATATATCTGAATTCTTGGAAAACGTTTGTACACCACGTTCACTGTTGTTTGGTTTGTAAGAGGCAAACATGTTTTGCGGAGAGCTGCAGATTTTATTGTCTTGAGATCTGAAAAGTGCATGTGCGATGTTATCCCTTAGGAACTGGAATCGGCAGAGACCTCCATATACCTGTGGTATATATCATATGAAAAGTATCTGATAAAAGAGGCACTATGTCTTCAAAGTGTTATATTGTAGCCTATATGTTTTGTAAAGGCATAATGTGCAACCTTTCCCTAAAGAAAAATGCATAAACTCACAAGCATAATCCCATTCATCACTTATGACCCACCACAAGTGTGTGGTGGTGGCTGAATCTGCAGAGACCCTGCTCTCTGCCTGTATTTCTCATTATTTTGCTGTCCTCTGTACACTTTGCCAACCCAAAATATCGGTATTTGACATCCTGGGAATAAGGCACAAGAATAAACTCTTTCTGATGCATTCACGAACAGCTCGGAGGAATCCTACTAATTCTACCTTTAATGATCAGAAGAGACCGTTCAAGTGCATCTTTTCTTTTTCTGCCACATTTACCACTGGATGGTGTCAAGGCAGATTAGTGTGCTGCAGAGACCACCTGTCCTACACGCCATATTCTACAGACTTAAGAAAACATCTTTGTTTGGTTCAGATCCCTGCAAAAATCACACCATTCTCAATATTAATGTTTTTCAATGAAAATGAGAACAATGATGTAAAAATTATCATTCCCTCTAATATTGGAAATCATATCGCAATTGCAGTATCAGTAATATAATAATAATAATAATCGCAATTAGATATTTATCGAAATCACTCGACCTAAGCCAGATGCATCTGGATGTGTAGGTTCCATCACTGCAGTACTTAACTGTCACAGAGTTTGTAAACTAAACTAAAAGCTTCTTTTGCTCTCATGAAATTCAAGATACAGGAAAATAAAATGTTATGCATGTGCAAAAGCTCTTTTTCTTTCCTCCTGTGAAAAAGCAGCTCCTCGCTCTTACTCACAGTCTCACACTTGGCGGCTTTGCAGACAGAAACTTGCAGTGAAAGACAGAGAAGTGAGAAACTGAGGTTGGCACTAACGTCGAATTAAACCTACTAAGATATTGTCATATTCTATTTAAGCGTTAATAGTCTTTTCAGTTCATGCATCAGTTCATATATCAGTTGATATAAATTAGTGCTGTGTATCAAAATTCAAATTGCATTATAAAATGACAATCATTATATCTGGTTTTATTTGTGTCCAAGCTCTGTTATATTTGTATATTGTACAAGTGAGAGCAAACATTGGTTTGCTCTTTCATGTTCACCTTGTGAAAATATAAGTAAATATGATTATTAATAAAATCACACTCAGTATTCAAATGTAGCTGTTGAAATGGATACTTAAATGTATTACTGAGGAACATTTTTTCTGTGATGTGAATCCTAACTGCATTGTAACTCCTCTTCCCCGTGGCCCTCCTTAGGTAACTGATGTGTCCACCGTTTAATCTTGTTTTTGAGGAGACGCCCCACGAATTCCTGTACCAGGAGAGAAAAACAAGCCTGGGGGAGGGGTGTTTGTCAAAGCGAACTGATCAGACTGAGTGAGTGAGGGATGGGAGGACAGAAATGCAGAGCTCTTTACCCTGGACTCACTGTTGAATCCATGCTGTTAAGTTTTGTTATTTTGCTAATTGTTTCCCCTCGCAGCAGCCACGTGGATGCACCCTCCACTGTTTTGTCTGTCCCTTATATACCGTCCCTTGCCTCAACGCTTTCCTCTGGCTCTCCCTTTCAGCTCCGTCCCTCCCTTTGAGATTCAGCCTTCTGCCTGGCCCCCTTCCTCCATCCACCACTCACTTCACTCGTGCGTCTGTATCGATGCATTCAGTTGCGTATCACGCTCCATTTTCACATGCTGCATTGGCCCCAGCCTCCATTCCTCCCTCCCATCTTCACTGTCGGCACGTCAGGGCGAAGAGTGTGACCAGGGTGGTGGAGGCATCTGTTTACGGCCCGTTCAGCTCACTATAGATGCTCACCTGCTGTTGTTTTTTGCAACTTGCAATACTCTAAGCATTCCATATATATATTTAATGCTTGAGAATGCACACACAGGGACACGCACACGTAATCTCCCTTCATTCTCTGCTCGGCAGTTAATAGTGTGTGCTTATGGCAAATCTCTTTAGTCTGGCAGTTATTGGAACTAAGATTTTAATTAGGGGAGGTTTTAGTGTGGCGCATGCTGCATTAGCATTACAACAGGGGCATGTTTGAGGGGTGGACTGGCAGGCAGACAGTGAGCCATCATCCCAACCAGCAGACGTATCAGTCCTGTCAAATAAGGAGCAGAGATGACATATAAACTGTATGGTAGGCATACTATATCTGCACAGCCTAGACAGGGAAGTGATGTTTCAGTTTTTTTTAAATTTACTTCTCATTCAGGTGTAGTAGAACATTATAGTGGCCTGTCTTTTTGAGTACCTGATCACACAAGAAATTTTGCCAGAAATTCCTCCTGTTGTTGCTGTGAGGTGTTGGGATGATTGATTGAATCATGTCGGTGGCTGTCAAATGGGTTTGGATTAGAATTTGATCTAAAATTGAGTCAACTTGGAAACGTTCATGTCCGTCTGCTGTTTTCGTCTGCAGCTCCTGAGCTTTCCATAACATATTGTGTGAGCTGTGAAGTCTAAAAAGTGTATTTTAGAAGTTGTGGTCTTATTATGACTAGGATCAGACCAACAATTCATGATGGGAAAAAACTGAGTTAGAACGTTGCAGGGATGAATTTATTTTATTTTTATTTTCTTTCTCTCTTCTTCCCTTTTTGGAAATACTTTGCTTTCCAATATATATTTATTGTCTTGTTGTATCCTGTTAGCAGTACTTTATTTACTATGTTGTATGTTGTAGTTGACAGTTTTCTTAAAGAAACAATAAAAAGCATGATGAAAAAAATGTAGAGAAAAGTTGTAGCAGTATAAACTGGCAGGTTTCCAGAATGTTGCAGACTGGCACATAAAAAGTAGCTGCAAGTTTCAACTTGTCTCATTGCGAGTCTTTAGAATATGTTTTAGTTTAAAGGGCTTTTATTCAAAAATAACAATAGGATCATCTTTTACAAAGCCGTTTACCTCAAATGAAAGTAACAGTGCCTTTTGGAATCTTAAATGGGTGTTTTTACTAATAATGCATGTTAGCTGAATATTCTCCCATTTATTATTGGCCCTTTGCGCAAGCAGATTCAGAAATCCACTGAAAAAAAACCCACCTTTTCATGGCTGTTTTTTAAGTCAAGGACATCTTATATGTGTTTCTGATCCGTAGAGTTGCAGACCCGTTCTCCTTATAACCAGGAGAACCCGGTGTTAGTTCCAGCACACAGTTTTTCTCACAAACTTCACACATTCACATTTCTACTCCAGGATAAAAGGAACAGAAGATGTGATCAGATTGAAGGATAGATTACCAAAAAGTAGAGCAAACAGAAGCAAGAGATCTCCCAATTTCCCCCAAATTCCTTTGACGCATTTGACCCTGAATCTGAGTTTACACTGTTTTGCTTATGACTAACACTCTCCATAATCAGTCCCTGCACACCGGCCCAGGAGACCCCTGGCCGCTCTTCTCGTCTGTTTTCCTTGGCCGCTCGCTCTGCTGATGGAAAGATGGCTCTCAGTGAGGTCAAACGGAGGCTTCAGCGACTTGAAGTGAGGTTGTTGGGGATGAGTCTGAATTGATAACCATAACTCTAGTTTACATTTGCTTTTCTTGAAGTAACCAACATTTTTTTGTTCTGGGACCCAAATGAAAGAAAATGAAAGTCACAAAGGTGAGCCAGCCATCATAAGAAGATATCAATTTATCAGTGGCACAATTTAAAATGTCCAGAGCATAAAATGACCATATAAATGTTATGTAATCCAAGCAGGTAGTAATCATTTATGAAAATGGTTTGATTCAGTGCTGGCAAGGGCAGTGTTGTTCTCCAGTCTCGGGGTTAGGGGTCGAGGGGCAGGAAAGGAGGGTCGCTCATCTTAGAACAAAAGAAAAATACTAGAACTTCACGTGTCTGCAGCATGTGACCTGTGTACTGTATTTTGATGTGTTCTTTTTTTTTTTTTTACACATAAGTGGAGATAATTTGTGCATGTGACCCCCTGTGACAAGCCTGTTTCTCCCAGTAATGATGGAGAGTTTCCCTCCTTCCTCCCAGAATAAATAGCCTTCCTGAGCCCTTGTTGGATATGAATGGAGGGAGGCGACAGGCGGGATGGGAGTGCTCTGATTTGTCCGATACAAAGAGCAGTGAGGACACTTAAAATGACATCTGGCCACATTTTGAAAAGCCTTCTGTTCTTAACTCAGTGACTCAGAACAAAAATAAGTTGGATGACTTCAAATCAGAAATCTCTGTGATTTGATTTTCTTTTGGCACCTGTTTGCTTTTATCTGTAGAGAATTAATTAATTAATTAATTAATTAATAATTAAGATGGAATTAATATTTGGAAGCTTAATCATCTGTTCTGAAACTTCTGACATCTGTAGCAGAGTTGTATTGTTAGGTGTTGTTTTTTTCCCCTCTGATCATCATTTGTTCTGCTCTGTGTGCATGAATGCATGTGTGTGTGCGCAATTGAGTGTTTGTGTGTGGCTGCCTGTGTACCGTAGCTCTGCTTAGTGCTATGCTGTGAATATGAAATAGGGCAGCTAGCATCTGCACTGCAGCCATCCCTCCCTGGCCCCCACACTGTGCCTACTGCTCAGTGCAGCTGGCCAGCCTGCAGAAACACAGGAGCATGGAGCTTGTGTGTGTGTGTTTTGTGTGTGTGGAAGAGGGTTAAATTTACTTGTGCCTGTGCTGTTTGTGTGGATTCATCTCCTTGTATCTCCTGCTTTTGGTTTCTGAGAGACTCTGTTTGTGTTTACCTGTACAAGATTGATTTCTTCTATCTGTGCATGCATGTTTGTCTTCACGTTTGCCCGTATGATTGTTGCTACATCTTTATCTGTCCCTGTGCATCTGTATTGCCCCCCTCTCTTTTATCTGTGTGGCAGTTTTGTATAATCAAAAGTATCATAACCCAATAAAAATGTAATTTTAATATAATTTAATAATCAATTAATTGGTTAATCATTGCAGCTCCAACTTAATAGTTCCAAGCAGGACTGCAACTTAGTATTTTCATTATCAAATTTTCTGCTGATTATTTTCATGATCACAATTATTTGTTTGGTGTATAAAATGTCAAAAAAATTGTGAAAAATGCTCATTGCAGCTTCCTGGAGTTCAAATTGCTTCTTTTGTCCAACCAGCAGTCCAAATTCCAAAGACTCTTCATTTACTGTCATAAAGACACAGAAAATCTTAACTTTTAAGAAGCTGGGACCAGATAATATTTAACATTTTTCCTCAAGAAATTACTGAAACGATTAATTTATTATCAAAGTAAATAACTAATTTTCTCTCTATCACCAACTGTTTGATTAATCAACTTATTTTTTGCAGCTCTAATTCTAAGTAGGGCTGCAACTTTCTGACATTTTCATCTCAGACCCAAAATGACGATGTAAAAACACTTGGTTTGTCGAATGAACAGTTGAAATGCAAAGATATTCATATTTGTTTATTATCATAGAAGATGAAGAAAAGTTTGGGGCGTTTTTTTCTTGAAAAATCATTTAAATGATAAATCAAGTATCAAAATTGTTGCCAGTTAATTTTCTGTTAGTGGACTAATTAATTCATCATTTCATTTTTAATTCCAAGGAAGCCTGGTCCCCCTCTTTTCACAGGCTAATCCAAGACAGTACAAACTTAAACACCACTTTGGCGTTAAAAATAAGCAGAATCCTCGGTAATGCCAAGTCCTTGTCCCGGTCACAGGGGCTAGCTGAACTCAAAGCCCCTGAAACACGATAGAGCTGTGGACGAGAGAGAGAACCAGAGGTAGAGGTAGGAGGAAAGAGAGAAAGATGGAGCAAGGAAAGAGGAGAGGAGAAAGAGAAGGAATCTGTTACAATCAGCCCTTTGATAAACATTTTCTCAGTGCCAACTGAGGACATGGGGAGAGAGAGAGAGCCTTTCTCTCCCGCTCTCTTTCTGTGGCTAATATGAGGAGATAATGGGCCATTGAGGCAGAAAGGGAAGGCTTAAAAACACCTTAGTCATGACTGGACCGCCACTCAGTGCCACTGATTAAATTACCCAGATGAAGGGTTATTTATCTAAGCACAACTACGATCCATAAAACTGCACTTAGGAGTGCCCAGTTAAAGATGTCAAATCACTGTCTGCAGCTCTTTGCGGCTGCCTGTGTGTTTTTTGTGTGAATGCTGCAGACATAGAAAATAGTGTTTAGTGTTATTTAATTTATTCTGGCATTTAATTTCCTCTGTGACATGATGGAAGCTGGAACTGCAGGATAGTTTTGAGTAGCCAGACCTTTTTGCTTTAGTGATTTTCACTTTGGCCGACTGCTTTGGGAGAAAAATCTGGATGCATGCACGGTTGAGTAAAGCATTCAGAGATGATTCTGTTTGATCAGTGTCAGCATCCATCGTCCAGTGTGTTTACTAGTTCTAGTCTGACTGACTGTAAGGGACACAGTAGATCTTTGTTGCCAGGGTCTTACTGTCAGCAGCAGAAATGACAATTCCCCATCAAAAACAATTTTAGTCAGCCTGCAACTGCACAGAAATGGTTAAAATTAATCGTGTATCCCAGGGTAGTCTGCATTATTTGATCCAGGTGTCTCACAGGGTGGGTTCACACCAGCCTCATTTAGTTGGCTCATCCAAATTCTGGAGCATTTACTCCCTTCGTTTGGGTTAGTGGGAACACCACCATTCAAGCCACTCAGAGAAACGTACCATTGTATGTGTTCATTGGTTAAAAAACATTTTCTCCTCTGTTTTGTGAACTAGTAGCAGTAGTAGGGATAAAACTATAATCGGTTTCACAATAAACCATGATAAAATTCCTGATGACTAGTATTAATGTTTCAAATTTTAATTATTAATTATGGTAATAGCCGCGTTTGATTGCTGCACTTTTTCCTCTAGAGTGGAACAATTAATCAAAATTTTATTGAAATCTCAATATGGCCAACTGCAATTTTCAATTCGTTGGACACGCAATATTTATTAAATGCAAAATGTGTCAAAATGCTAAAACTAAGTATTGTTGTGCTGCAGAGATATGCCTGCCTATACATCATATTGGACAGACGTAAGACAACATCTTTGTTTGGTACAGATGCCGGCAGAAATCACATCAAAATCATTTATGTTTTTTGATGAAAGTGAGAATAATGATGCATAAATGATTATTCCCTCTAATATTGCAAAACATATTGCAATTGCAATATCAGTTCAAATAATTGCAGTTAGATATTTTTTTAAATCATTAATCTTGAAGCCAGGTACACCTGCATGTCGGCTTCATCCCTGCAGCACTTAAATTTGACAGAGTTTATAAACTGTATAATAATTGCATTTAAATCTTTCAGCCCTATGGTCCTCTAACAGCTGCTGATATGCACACACCATGATTTACGATATCCGGATAGAAATGGGGCCATTTGTTGTCTTTTTCCCTGCTGGATGTGTGACTGATAATCAAACAACATTTCCACCACACGACTTGTGTTTAAAGTTTCTGGACTGTTTGAGTTTTGACTTTGTGAACACAAACCAGATGAACTGGAAAATTGAAAAAACTGTTTCGTCCTCACATTGATTCCATTCAGGAACCGGACCTTTACGTGTGAATCCACCCTAAAGTGATGCCGCAGGCTCAATGAACAAAGTCTTTAGAGAAGAGAAGAAAGAGTGACCACTGAATCTGACAGCAGCCTGGCTGCAGCACTGGCCTTTTGTTGACTGTGTGTGGTGTGTTATGAAGAGACTCCTGCCTGCTCTGTTGTGGGTTGTGGGTTGTGTGTGTGTGTGTGTGTGTGTGTGTGTGTGTGTGTGTGTGTGTGTGTGTATATATATATATAAATATGAGTGATTCTTGCTGGTGGTGATGTGAAGGAAAATCATGAGGCCGGTGATGCAGGTGTCTTGCGCTCTAGATGGATGTTCACCCGCTGCCTCTCTCCATCACCTTCCTACTGTCACCAAACTGTCCAGTCAGCAAAACCTGCTGGACCTCTGTATGTGTGTGTGTGTGTGTGTGTGTGTGTGTGTGTGAGTATGAGAGATAGAGAAAGACTATATGTTGACCTCAGTTATGTCTTTGGCTGTTTTTGTCTACTTGTGGCTCTGTGTGTGTGTGTGGGAGAGAGAGAATTTGTGTTGGTGGCAGCAGTGTATGTATAAGTGTGTCTGTGTATGTGGTCCCAGTCTTTGTTTGTGCGTGTGTATTTCATGTTTGTGTCTAGATGTCAGAAAAAGTGCAGCCTGCAGCAAATGCTGCGGCTGGTGGCAGTATGACAAAATTAAAGATGTGGCACAGAGGAGGAGGGAAGAAGAAGAATCAGGAGGAAAGGAGGGAGTAAAGAGGGATGTAACAGAAGAGGGGAAAGGAAGGAGGGATGAGGGCAGTAACGACAGATCTTTTGGTGGAGAGAAGAATAAGGGAGTGGCGAGGAGGACCATCGGTAGGACGTATTGATTCTAGCTCCATCCTGAGCGTCTGTAATGAGATCTAGTGGCTGTGGCTTTCTGGAGGAGCATATTTGTCACCTGGGGGCGAGACACTACGGCTGGGCGGGACAGGGGCAGAAGGGAAACGGGCACAGGAGGGTCAAGAGGAGAAGAGGAGGAGACAACAGAGGGGAACAAGTCAGGGTGAGGAGAGAAGAGTGCAGAGCTTAAAGGGACAGAGAGATGGAGAGAGCGTGGCGTTTACGATGAAAAGACAAGACACAAATGATGACTAGAGGGGAATCTAAGAAAATGCCTGTTGGGAGCATGCAGCTAATTACTGCAGACAGTCTATGTCTGGACTCATCTCCATGGTAACAAGATGGGCCAGCAGGGCTGGCCAGCACACAGGAAGACACAGACAAGGAAATCAATGAACAGACAGACAAAGGAGGGAACAGAACCATGCTCATTAAGCCAGATTCACCCTTTCATTTTGTTTGTCTACATGTCTGCGTGTGTTGCCTGTTGACCCTGCATTGAGACTATTCATTACAAAGAGCAAACCTTACATATAAACGAAGTCTTTTTGCCTTTTGATGGACAGATTTGACTGAAAAGGGCAGCAGCAGGCTAGAGATCAGAGAAGGTTGCTTGTGATCCAAATGTTGCTGGTTTGAATCATAAGACATTAAAGACAGTTTGGCTTCCCTAAGTGAAAAAATGTCTCTTGTCCCTCGGCCACTGCTGTTGAATTGTCCTTGAGCAAAGCAAGAAACCTCTATATCTAATCTGATCAAGCTCCGTAATGGACACAGGTGTCTTGCCTTAAAATGTCTCAAAAAGCATAAAATCCAGTAATCCGAATTTTAGGCTTTAAAATGCCTTATTAAAATGCCAATTTTGACAAGTTGCATTTTTTTGTCTCTCTTTTGGTGAAAAAATGGTCTTGATCACGCTGTAACAACTGCAAAACAAAACCATGGAAACGATCAACACTAATGCAAGCTGTGCAGCTCTGTCAGGTTTTTATCGGATCACACCCGGCTACTGTTCCCCGACGGGATGTGTGGGCTAGTGTGACATGCCCTCATCAAAAAAATAGTAACTCTAAAACTAATAAATAAAAATTGTTTCTGTTGGCGTTTCGTTCATCTAATATGGGTAAGTGCAAGTTCAGCGAGATCTAGTGCTTTGTTGAAGCCTGTTGAATATTGTTCAAGTTCAAAATATGGCAACTCAGAAAAACATAAAGCTTCTGTAAAAAGCCACCAGCAAAGACCCACCATCACCCAATATTTATTCTGTATTTACATCACCAAAGTCCAGTGCCAGCACAAGCCACTTTGCTTTGGACTTTACACACATTAGCTAATCATCAGTCATATGAAACAATATCAAGTCTGTATGGACTTGAAATAGGTAAATATAAATTAATTGCGTCTACAATGATCTTAAAAAGGTCTTAAAGGTCTTAAATTTAACTTGTTGAAACCTGCAGAAACCCTGTAGCAGCTGTAGTAGAATGTGAGTATAGGTAGAAGCTGTTGGATGACAATCTGTGTGACTCCATAATGTGAAGAAAAACACTGGTGATACAAAGCATGTGTGTTTATTCAACTGTGGACAGACTAAGACTCCCACTGCAGGTTTATTAAGAGGTTTTGCTCCTATAAACCGTTCAGGTACTCATGGAGGACTGTCGACTTGTTATGACATTGGTCTATTTTTAAATGTAGTGTGACAAAGTGATGAAGTCTCGTCATTTTAATGACTGTTGGCAGTAATGTAGAAGATGATTTCATTTTAGATCATGTATATTTCAGAGCCTCGTTACTAACATGAGCAGACCTCTTTTCTTTAATATGATGAGATGACAGAATGCTACTGTTTATATTAGTGAACAGTGAGACATGTTAAGGCAGGTATGCAGATATGTGGAAGGGGTGTGATTCTGTGCATATGCGTGACAGAAAAAAAATGCTGTTCTGTGTGATATACATTGATGAATTATAATGTAATTGGCAGGATGTAAAATCAGCTAAATAATTTGGTACCTGGTTGTGTCTTACTTGACTTGATGTTTTTATTTATTTGTACAAAAAACAGCAGCAGACATAAAAGCACAATTGAAGACAAGAAGCAAGTTCTGTGGTTGAGATTTAAAAAAACGAACAAAAAAAAACCTTGGAGACTTACAGAAGGGATCTGATCTCAATAAGCATTAGATGATACACGAGCCAATACAAAAGTCATATCAGCCACAAAATTTAACAAACAAGTAAGCATAGGATCAAAGAGCAAACATAAAGTAAGCTACATAAAACTGCAGAAACTTAAAATAAATAAAATAGTGCAGTGAGAGCATGTGTGCATTAGCGTGTGTGTACACATGTGCCTGTGAATTAACTTGTCTATTACTGATATTTGAATAACATTTAAGTCTTCGTCAAACATTTTTTCTTCATTCTTCTTTGTGGCTTTCCTTTGTCATTCATGGTAATAAATGATGAGTCTTTAGGTTTTGAACTGTTGGTTGGACAAAATAAGCAATTTGAAGACGTCACTTTGGGCTCTGGGAAATTGTGATGAGAACTTTTCAGCATTTTTTTTTTAAGTTTTGTAGATCATCTATGATCTGCAGATTAATCGATAACAAAAAATAATACTTAATTTTGTGCTGCAACGATTAGTCTAGTAACTTTTTACTATTAAATTAATTGCCAACTTGAGTCATTTTGAGTCATTTTTAATAAAGAATTAAGAAAAAACTAATTCTCTTTAGACCCCGTCGTTGAGTGTGTGAATGAGATTGGCTTCACTTGCTGTGAACTAAAGGTAATGAAACACTAACAAGGAGCAACACTACATAGCAGCCGCTGCATTAACTGTGTGTATTTGTGTGTGTGTGAGAGAGAGAGAGGTGAGCTCTGTTCTCTTTCAGCCAATTCCAGCCATCAGTAACCCAATTTAGTCTGGGTCATTTAGCCAATAGGACACAAACAACAATACTTTCAAACATTGGAAGGTCTGCTGTCAGGGTGCTCTGCCTTTTCCCTCCCTGGACTTAACTTTAATAGAGGAATTTGTACTTAATAGTTGTGAAATTGATGCTTTAATTACATCCATCCTGAACCGAACTCTGCAGAAACAAGTGTTTGACATCGACGGTCGTGTGCATGTGTTGGTGTGTTACTACCTGCAATATACAATGCGGTCGATAAAGCCATCGTGACCCAGTGACATGAAACAGAGCAGTTGACATCTCAGCATGGTAAACCACCCAATCTCATTACTGAGTGATGAGTGTGTTGAGATGAGTCCCTCCCTGCACAAAGCCTGCCTGCATAAGACCTTGTGGACATGCATAAATGTCTTGTCCAAACATTTACCGTTTTGGATTCAGGCTTCAGTGTGTGACTCACACACACTCTGTAAAGAGACACCACAGAGTGTCATGGTCGTCATTGTCTTGGTGACAGCTCTGCAGGATTATATAAATAGAGCTGATAGAATGGGAGGAGATGTGGTGGTACTGTTATTCCCCGCTGTTATCTCTGTATTTACTTTATTTATTAGTGGTGATACACAGACACTTCTGAGGAAACACTGATTGGCAGCATTTCTCAAGAACCTTTTGTTTCTTTCATCTCATGGATGGCACGATCTGGTTACCAGGAAACCTTTTAGAGAAGCACAAGCTGAACTTTTACGCTGCAGTCAGGATGCTCTGGATATTTTAAGTCCATATCAGTAGAAGAAATCAGGTAATCATTTAAAAGCTGATGACATACACACACAGATGCACATTCATACACAAACTGTAAACAAAGAGTTACTCAGGTTTGGTCATTCTGAACCCACTGCACATGCCTGCAGAGCTCCTATTTGTCTGCTGTGTTTGCGTTAAAGGTGATATCTATAATCTTTTGTCTTTAAGATGTTTGAATGTCAGCTTCCTTTCTCATCAGATCAGCTCCTCCTTTTCCCCACACAGCTTTGTAACCGCAGTGAAATATCTTGATATTTGCATGCACGCATGAGTAAACCTGTAGGTACCTCTCAGGTTCCTGTGTTTGGTAAGTTGCTTACATAATGGCGGCTCTTTATCTGTGTGTCAATAACCCTGAGAGGGAGTGGCTGTTGCAGAGGGAAAGGAAAGGTACAACTGTTTACTTCTCTCTTCATCCTTTTAATATAAGTTGGGGGAAAAAGTGCACATATTCAGAAGTCCATATGAAATCTGTAAAGAATTACTATCGCTTGTACTGTGGTAAAAATGTAGTGTAATAACTCAAAATCATAGTCATTCTCTACAACTGCTGCCAGCTCACACCACATTATACTGACAAAAACGTTCATATCCATTAAAAAAGAAAAGGTATGATATCAAATATTTATGTCAAGTAGCAGGAGATGAAATGATAAAACTATAGAGGACTTTACAGATTTACCACTGAGGCTAATCATTTTTGCTGTGGCATGATAAAAAGGACTCATTTCACCACTTACTATTAATTTTACCGATTATTAATACACCAAATTTCATGATATTTTGCCCCCGTTATCACTTTCTTATTATTCTAATTCTTCATACTTCCTCAGCTGCTCCTTCATACCAAGTTATAGCCTGCACGAAGCAAACCAGTCCAGCTTCCAGCTTTTGAAGCATTGCTGTTTTTATCTGCCGTCTGTCCATCCAGCAATGCTGCTCAGCATTTCAGCTGCCAGTAATCCCACTGTAGTTTCTTCAGAAAGTGTACTCTCTAGTTTTGTTTGGCTCTTGGTGGAAATACCTCCTTATAGCTGATGGTGTTTTGGAGTTTGATCAGGACATCACTGCATATTTGCCAAACATCCTGATTTTCCTGGGAGGCTCACATTTTTCATTGCCCTCCTAGGATCACAATTCTACCATATTTCTCCTGATTTTTAGTTCAGGCCAGAGGGGCAAATCTGTATTCTTTCCTGAGAATCGAAACTAAAATTATAAGTACTGAACATAGGAAAAGCCTTCGCACATCTATTGAAACAAGACAGGTGTGTTGGAGAGAGAAGACCAAAAAGCTGCAAAAGGACTCCCGCACACTGTTCAACTTGCAATATAAAATTTATTTGCAACGGTTCGGTACTAGACCATCATCAGGCAAACAGTTTTTTGTTCATGAGAAGCCATCTTAAATACGGAGTGGTCATTTCTCCACAACCAATCCCATTCCCACGTGCAAACACAGAGGGCCTGATGAAGGTCTAATACCGAAATGTTGCAAATAAGTACTGAACATAAAAATGCTGTTGCAATATACTCATTTTCATTCTTTAAAAGTCACTAGAATGCCATGAAAAAAAGTCTTTGAAATTCATTTTTTTCCTACCTGCAGTTCTGACAGTGGCCACTAGACAAGGTGTGGAATGGGTTGCGTCTATACCAGTGGGAAGGGGCTTTTTGCTCTGTACATAAATTAAATACAAATACATCGAATACAGATAGGTAACAATAGAATTTAAAGTTAATCTAACATATCATTTAACCTCCTGTGAGGACTAATTGCTGGATTAAAATAAAACCTTAGCATATATGTGTCAAAAATTGTGTAAATTTGAAGTGGAAAATGCATCATTACAGCCCTATTTTACCATCACTCTTTTCCTCCCCTCCATCACCTTTTACCTCACTCTGTTTCACTCCAATTACCCCCCACCCTCACCCCATCCTTCTCCCTCTCTGTCAGTGAACACAAACAGACCTTTGCCTTAGTTGAGTGTGTATTTGTATTTCTCTACGTGTGTGTGCTTACATGCATGTATATTGACGCTCATGATGACAGTATCACCCTCTCCCTCCCAGCAATCACTGTGTTTTTGTTTACACTCTTTCCCCTCCCCCTTCCGTCTCTCTCCTTTACTCTCTCAGGGCGAATGTCTTACATCAGATCACTCGAAGCATTTATAGCAAAGCTTTTGAAGCTTAGGACTCCCACCGTGGCCAAATATAGTAAACGTGAATCCAGCAGCTGTGTGTGTGTGTGTGTGTGTGTGTAAGAGGGTAAGAGGAGTGTGTGCATGCATGTGTTCTCCTGAGTAAATGGCTCTGGGGTAAAAACGTGTTTGTTATTGTTCCCAGCACTTCGCCTGTAGACAACACTGCCAATTAAAGGGGAGGTTTTATGTGTTAAGAGCAGGAAGTGTTGCCGTGTGTGGCTGCACGCTATTGGCTGCCCGGCTTCTCCCATGTTCCTTCCCTGGGGACTGAGCAGCCAGGGCTCTTTACTGCCATGGCCAATGAAAGGTAAACACAACACACCTTTGATCAGGATTTGCATTTAAAGCCCTTACTGGAACTATGTGTGTGTTTGCATGTGTGCGTAGGGAAGCGCCAAGCAAATTACTGAATGATACAGTGAGGTTTTTACGTGTGTGTATGTGTGTGTGTGTGTGTGTGTGTGTATGTGTGTGTGTGTGTGTGTGTGTGTCTGTGTGTGTGTGTGTGTGTTCAGCTTAATGAGAGATAAGCTCTCCAGGATGCTACTGCCTGCTCCTCCTCCTCCTGCTCTTGTTGTTGAAGCATGAGTGAAATCATCCCTCCATCCATGCTTGTGTCCCTCCATCCCCCCATCCATCCATCCGTCCATCCATCCAGGCAAGCAGCATGAAAACAAAACAAGGCGTTGTATGAATGAAAGTGGGAGGGGCCGAGTGGCCTAGAAAGGCAGGCAGGCAGATAGAGAGATAGATAGTGGTGCAGGGCAGGGTGAGGCTGTGGCGGATAGGAGGGATAGAGGAGAGGACAGTGGAGTAGGAGGAGGAGGAGGCGATGAATGAATGAGTGAGCTGACTGGAGCATGTTTGGCATAGCAGCTAGCTGGTGTAGCCCAGCAATAGCGTGAGCAGAATTGGGAATAATGCTGCTGCAGTAGCAGTGATGCCACTGCCGAGACTGATGTGCTGGGATGAGAGAGAGAAAAAGGAGAAGAAAATGGTAAATATACCTCAGATCAATAAAGAAAATAACCAAAAGACAAAATAAATAGCGCATTGGTTTATTGCACGTTTCTGAAGCTGATTTACAAGCCCCAGCTATCTCTGTTTTGGTCCTGCTCCAGTCGTAAGCTCGTCCTAATTCACCCACAACAGCAGCAGTAGATTCGTCTTCCCTGGCACGCCGGCTACTTGGCTGCGTCTGCCCCCTGTCTGCCCCAGCAAGGCCAGGGTTAACCCTGGGCGTCTCTCCTCCCCGACATGGAAGAGGCCATTGAATGGCTGCCTCCCCCAGTCAGCAAACACATTGGCTGAAGCTGAGGGTGGTTCTGGGGTTGGAGCAGCACTCCGGCATGGATCCTCTGCTGGAGCTGGAATCTGTGAGCCGCCTCAGCCCTCCCTCGCTCTGCTATGCGATGCCGTGGTCACAGCATGTACACACACAGCAGACAGACGAGCGAGGGGGGAGGGCTGGAGAAGAAGAGCTATGCATTTTTCTCTCTGGGTCAGAGACGAGTGTGTGCAGCGGTGGGTTTACTGGCTCTCATAGTAAAGAAAATGTAATGGAGCGACCCCTGCATGAACCACCTCAGAAGGTCGGAGATTCTGTTTTTTTCTACATTACTCATGCTCCCCTCTCCGCGGTTTTGACCCCCTGTCCCTTTCATCATTGTTCTTTTCTTTAACCTTATCCCACCCCTCCTCTCCCCCCGCCACAACCCCGTCTGTCCTCTCTTCTTTTACTCAGGCAGCACAATGGGCAGCCCTCCTGTGCAGGGGGGGTCCTAGCTGTATCCTTGGCAGTGAGAGCTCATGTGATGTCCTCACAGAGGTGGCATCCCACAAAGGCTGGCATACTGTGCCCCCATTGCACTTTTAAGCTAACAGTGTGATGCACTGCCCCAAACATTCCTTCTTCCAATTTTGTGGCTGCTGAGGAACAGTCTTAGTGATTTTTAGCTTTGTTTATACAGTAAGGATCATCAAAATACTGCATCAAAATGCTGAATCTCCCCTCCCTTGATGTTGTGCTTAAACCTATTAGGGACCCAAAGCAGGGTCAAATAATCTTATTAAATGTTTTTAACTTGTTGTTTGACCTAGATCTGCTTCTTGCCCCAATGCTCTCTGGTTCAGTTAGCACATGATATCAAAGCTGACAGTACAGTGAGAAACATGGTGAGAGATGGTGATTAACACACAGGGTCATGGACAGGAAACCCAGTCGGAGGTCAGTTATGGCCTAGATATTTTGCTGTTTTCTTCAGTGGATTCCAAAGTAAATGGAAGGATTAGAAGTTTGAAACACTGATCGTTTTTGGTTTTTTTAGTGTGTTCACTGACGGCTGCTGCACGTAATTCAAAATCAAGAGCAGGCTTGAACCACTTATTTTCTATACTTATTTTCTATATATTATATGTGGAATTTAACAGTCTTGAACATCTTAAAGTGCAATTAAGTAAAAATGTCCCAAATAAGCGCACATCTAAAATATTGTCTGTGGCATAGCTTGCCTCCCTTCTTCTTCAAGCGTGAGTGAGCAACAAGAGTATTTATAAAAAATGAAATAGTCCCAAGTGGTAATTGAATAGTCCTGAACATGTTATGATACCATAAAACGTAAGTGACTCTTCTCCATGTGACTAATTCGATAAAAGTCATCGGATTAACCGTGTGTATACTGTACATGCGCGCAAACTGGTTCCACCAGCGGTGAAGCTGTGAATCTGCTTGATTTATTACAGAAGAAGAAAAAGTTGTTTTGGTTTATGAACTGCTAGTAAACAAAGAAAGAGAAGAGGTGTTTCCGCCTGTAATTTCCAAGATGGACCCACATCATATCTTTGGAGCAATACTAGCATTAAAATTTTGTAAGGATTCTAACAGAAAAGTTGCATCTGCTACTGATCGGTTCTGTTTTCTACCACCGTGTTTCTGTCCCTCGTAGAAACTTGTTTGTGACACGCCACCTACCCTCATGTGGGGCTGACAAGTGCTGAAAGAATTTATTTATTGCAGCCAGAGAGAAACGATTGAAGTAAGCATTTACATGGTTATTATTTTCCTTTTGAAAAGATTGTCATTGGTTTTCACCACCCCTCTCAATCCTTCTGATCTGTCCGGTATCAGGCCAGTTTCTTCTGATTGAGGTGTTTACATGAGGCACTTTTCTTCTGATTGAGCTATTATCCTGATCATTTATGGAATATTGGGGTCTAAGTAAATGCAGCTACTGGTTGTTTTTGGTTATTTTTATTTTGTTCACTGATGGCTGCTGCACTTAATTCAAAATCTAAAGTCTAGCTGGCACAAGAAACTTATGTTGTCTAAAGTTGCAAATTGGTGATTAAGTTTTATTTCTCCTCCTGGCAATATTTCATTTCAGACATCTGGCTGTTGTTACTTACCTGCCAAAATGGATGCTAGACTAAAATGAAGTTAGAGCCTCAGTGAACTCTTACCAACTCTTACCCAGTCAGTCAGTGCAGTTGGTGAAAAGGTCAGTGCCTGGTATAAGGTGAGAACTAATGAGTCTCTACTGGCCCTCAGACAAGGCAATAACAGCTTGGTTATTAGATCATTACAGGGCACAGGTCAAACCTGACTGCTAATCCAATCACAATTGACACTCGGGCTCTTTCAATGCTGTTCAGGAAATGCTGTTCCCCAATAGGTCAAATGAAACCTGACATGAGCCAATGGCGTATAATGTTTAGCCTATTAGCAATTAAGGTTGTTTCCATGGTGCTGCACACCGTCCCTGTTGGCCACCAGGAGTAAATTGTGGACACTGTCTCACTCCATCATGGATACTAGGTGGGCAATCAGTGGTTGTCCGATTGCATGTTTGCATGTAAATTACAGCTTAAGCCTGTCTGATTGTGTTCTCAAATGCCAATTAGCATTTGTCTAATTGTGCTTTTGAGCAAATTAAATTGAGGTGTGCAGCCAAGTTCTCTGGTCAGCAGCAGCCTTTTAGTAAAATCTGACCACAGAATACAGAGAACAGGTCATGTAGCCCGTGTTCAGCTTGTTGATACAACATTACCTTACCAGTATGTTTGGCTAGATATGGTTGTATTTTATTAATCTACAAGGGCTCGAACAAGTGCCTTTAATGTGGGCAATATTTTGGGATCTTTGGAAGGACTTAATTTTGACGTCAGTAATAGGTTTTGGTTTTGTTTGGGTCTTTCAGGTTCTGAGGCTAAAACAATACTCATAAAACAGTATAGGCGCTTGAACCAATACTTTTTGAAAAATAAGCAGAAAATGATATTAAAGAATGGCTTTTTTCACTGCTAAGCCAAATATATTAACTGTTTAACAACAGTTTAAAGTTATGGTTTACAGTTTACTTACACTTACTCTTACACTTGCATAAGAAATTCACATCACATTAATAAAACTTAACAATTACTAATAATAGTAAAATACATTTTGAGTCTGAACTTTTGGCATTATCCAAACTGCAGCTTCAAACTTAAGCAGTACTTTTGCAGAAATATCATATTTCCTGTCCTGAGTAGACCAGTGCCATATTAGCCCCAGGTTTCAGTATCTAATCCCAGTCAGCAATCCTTCACCCAGCAGGGAAATCACTGATGTTTCTGTGCTTTCTTTGTTATTTTTGACATGTGTTTGATATTTCAATGAGGGTCAAAAGTTTTTTAGTTTTAAGCAGGTTTGTGTTCCTTCTGATGGCAGTACTTCGTTCCCATTTTCTCTTTGAGCGACCGCAGCAACCACACATTAAAAAGGCAACAAGGAACCACACGCCCTCGCTGAGAACACCTGTTTATAGTTCATGCAGCCATGTTCATGTGTGTGTACTTACACACCAAACATGCATGTGGTTCCTTCGCTGCACTCACATCAGAACAAACCACCACTTGGTGGCCATTTTGACCACAGGGTTTTTGCTCTCTCCACCCCTTCTTGTTTTAAGGCTTTGTGAGCCGTTAAACGATAGACGTAGAGAGAAATATCCCTGCCTACATGCAGCCCTGTGCAGTTTATCTTTGGGGTTGGTTTTTTTTGTTTTACTTTGCTTATGCAGGGTATTTGTGTGTTTTTGTGAACTTTGGATAAGTCCCACTGCTCTCCCACTCATCTCCAAATGCCATCTAAACCAGGAGTGGTTATAAACATAGTCTTAATGGTGATACTAGTGGGGGCCAAAGTAAAACAGGACCCTGTGATCCATGTGTATCAAACCTGAAATTAATCACCTTTTTCCCTTCTCTTCTCTCCTTCTTCCTCTCCTCAGTGTGCTTGGACAACTGTAAGCATGGTGCGTGCAGCCTCCAGGGCCAGTGCTGCCATGACCAGTGCCTGGGCGGCTGTTCTGAGCCAAGAAATGCAAGTAGCTGTGTGGCCTGCAGGAACCTCCAGCATGGGAGTACCTGTGTGGAGAAGTGTCCGCCTGGATACTACGTCTTTAGGGGCTGGCGCTGTGTGAGCTTCTCCTTCTGCCAGGTTGGTAACAACTGGAATTCCTAAAGTTAACTCATATACTAGTTTGCATTAAATACATTCAGCATTAATTTGAACTCTAATTAATGTGAAACAGGTAAATAGAAACGGTCATTCTGGCTCAGAATGAAAATTTCAAAGGAGAACATGGCTGTATGTAGCATTGTTGTCAGATTAGCAAGTCTTTAAACTTAGCATGTTTCCTTATTTTTTTAATGTCATTTTATGTGATTTTTATGTGTTATTACAGTAAATGTATTGCAGATTTCTCCTTTAATGTAGACACAGCACACTCATACAGTGCAGTGGTGTAAAAGTGTGTTTCATATGTGTTTTCTTTGTTTTTAAATCCAGGAGCTCCACAACCAGTGTAGGCAGACTAAGAAGTTGAACCAGGACCGGGAGTCGGGCTGCTACGAATACGTCATCCACAATGGGGCCTGTATTCCAGAGTGTCCTTCTGGATACACCACTATCAACTCCACTACGTATGTCTGACACTCAAACACACACACACACACACACAAACACACAACCACCTTTAAAACCACCATAAACACTGCTGTGTTATTGATGGTGGCCATCTTTACATGACCGCAGAAGAGACTGTCACCCACAACAAAACGTCACCCTGTGACCGCATCAGAACAAGTGGACTGTGGTCACTCAACACACTCAATAACAGTTGCACACAAGTGATGATGATGTTTGGAAGTTTATTAAACAAAAGAGTAGAAGTGTTTTTTTTTTTCCACCTTGGAAAGTGTCCTCTTCATGTAGAAGCAGCTGAGGACAAATGTAGAAATGTTTTAGAGGAGCAATGAAAAAGGCAAAACATCACCTGCTTCTCTTAACAAAAGCAGCATTGTTTGGCTGTTAAAATATATAAGTGTACAATTAACTGAAGAATGAGATTGCAAGCAATAAATATGATTATTACCAGACAGTGTTACACTGTAAGGTGCATGCATTATTTTGGATGTTTTACTAAGACCACATTCATATAATTAAATATAAGGTTGCTTATATTTTCTATTAATCTTTATTATTCGGTATATAATATAGTATTCAGAAATATAAATACGTAAATGTGCAAAACTCGGAACATACAAAGATGAAAGCATCAGTGAGCTAAATTGTCTGTTAAGGAATAGGTATACTGTGTATATTTTCTTCTCAACTCTCATATTGTGAAAACTCCAATAGTTCCAATTTTCATTTCAGTTTAAACTGTAGCTGCATTAATCACCAAATAAACAGCATACCATATGAATAAACAAAAGTCGATAACTGCATCACTTAATATTGGTATGATAAGTTACCCAATGGCACTAAATACAAAGTTGCCATATAGGCATGAGACTACATAATTTCATATGCAAATAAGTGCTCTAATCTCATTTGCCGTAAATGAGTCCCTGGTGTTTTCACAGCCTCCATCACATTCTGTTCTCAGTGATTACACAGCTGCATCAAGTCAAAGCCTCACCAAACTGACATAAAAGAACAAATAATTGTCCACACAGCAGTTTGAACATTTTCACATGCAGAATTAATGCATAAACTTCGTTTACTTAAGATAGATTTGGTGTTGAATACAAAAATCACTTGTTATCAGCATGGAGCAACACTTTTAATGGTGCTAAAGTGTTGATTATTCTAGAAAGAGCTTACAAAGGTGCAGTGGAGTGAAATAATGTGTCTGAGTCTTTATGCACCCTTTATAGCCAATTATTTTCCTATTGAAAGGATTATTCAGTAGTCTCAAGTTTACGGTCTGTCTGGGACCTGTTTACTTAGTCTGGTTGAGTGGTTCATGTAAGGTTGTTTCATGTGAAATAATAGCAAATTAGTAATAGGAGCTGTTGGTTTGATAGTGAGGATTTAGTTAATCTCTGTACACTGACAGGGACATTTATGGCTGCATGAATAATGTTTTGGACATATATAGGCCTCTTGTTATAGCACTATACACTGCTTTTCTGTCATTAATGGAGCATGGAGAAGTAAAAAAGGCAGACAGTGAGTTAAAATGCAGCACAGAGAGGTGTGTTTCTCTGAGCTTGTTCTAATAAGAGCAGGTTGTGTGCTGAAGATGTCTGCATCACTTGAAGCCACAGGTGGCTGGATGATTGATGGTGTTTGTGTGTTTCTGGTATACCTGTGTACGTGTGTGTCTTTGTGTGTATATATGTGTATGTGCATGTGTGTATGTGCATTTGAGTGCTTGTGTGTGCAGAACGTGTTTGTGACTACATTAGCTCGTTCCCAGTAAAGTGTTTGGTTGGGTTACTTTTTCCAGGTGCAGGCTGGGGGGGAAATGTCCACTGTGTCCAGATAGAGAGAGGTGTATGTGTGTATATATAGATATGTTTATTTGGTAAATAACACACACTCACGTGCACAGAGCTGTAGCACACCCAGTGGAAATGGTAAGGACATCTCAACCCAACATGACTTTCTCCAAATGTGTGTGTGTAAGAGAGAGATTGACTTTCCCTTGCATGCTGCCAGCCTGCAGGGATTATCAGGTGCTTAGACAGAAAAGAACATTGCTTTAAGTCTCAGTCATACACCCTGAGGCATAAGGCAGAATGGCATCCTTTGTGTGTGTGTGTGTTTATGTGTGCTTGCGTATAGATGTATGTGTGCACACATTATGTGATAAACAAGACTTTTCTTTTTTCGTTAGGAATCTGTTGCAACATCAGGGCCTCTGTGTGTCTGTTTTGCTGCTATGGTTTGGTTCTAGCGTGAACAAGCGTCATCACAGTGGCTTAGCCTGGCAGAAGCTACACCCAGACAGACACACACGCACACACACGCCCAGCCAGTCAGACAGTCAGGCAGACGACACACATTGTACATATACACACGTACACACACATACACACCAGCCAGTGAGGGTTGACAAGTAATAGGGATGTTCCAGAGTCAGAGGAATGGAACCACAAAGGTTTGCATCATGGTTTTTCTGTGACGCCAATAAAGTGTTGGTTACTAAAATCATACCTCCCTTTGGGCTCGGGCTGCATTTTATGGTCAAAATTATAATCTTGATTATTTTGATCAATATTGAAATCAAGATTATTTATTGCTTTCACTTCCATGTTGTGCTATATTCTTACAAATGTACAAATCTGTGCATTAAAATAAGACTGGTCCTTATTCACAGTGCATTTTCTAGGAGCAATATAAATATAAATAAAATTGTACCAAAACTTTTCACCCCTTAATAAATCAATACAGCACTGCATTCACTTCCATGTTGATTTGATGGTGCGCTCTACAGCATCACTGTTGGATGGACTGATGTCAGAGTTGACAACATTCTTCATGCATTCATCATGCTGTAGTTTGTGTTGTTCTTTCAGTTGGTTGAACAAGTTAGCTGTGTCGCTTTGTGGTGCAGACATAAGTCTCATGCATTCTTTGCATATATGATTACAGCCACAACGATTAGTTGATGTGGTGAAAATTCATTGCCAATTTGATAATCTTTTCAATAATGTTTCAAGAAAAAATGTCAAACATTTGCTGGTTCCAGCTTCTTAAATGTGTTGTTGCTGCTTTTCTTTGTCATTTATGATAATAATGAAATAATCGTTAGCTGCAGCCCTGCATATGATTTGTTCTTGCTTCATATCACTTTCTCTAAATCTGAAACATGACAAAACAACGGCTGATGAGTTTCATTTGCCATTTGCTCTGTCTACTCTTCAACTCTTCAGGAAATTTTGCCCAGGCTGCTGCTGCTGCTGGGTTGCTGGTTTTTAGTTTTGGAAGCACCTGATTGGATATGCAGCTGAGTTTTTTCTGAGCAGAGCACACATTTTAAACATCAGTATTGCAGTTGGTCATGTTCATTTAAATGAGTTTAGCAAAGTCATGATCAAGATAAATAACCGAGTAATTGTGCAGCTGTACTTAGGGCGTTCTTCTATAGTATGCAAATTGGAGTATCTGTAATGTCAGTCTATTTAGTATGTAAAGTTACTGTGTGTACACAGCAATAACAAAACAATTTTGAGGAGCCACATGTCACAATAAGATCAAAACTGTCTCGTCTAACATAGTAGTGGTCTGGTTGATAGTTGCAGATGTTTCATGATAAAACATTTTTAAATAAACTATAAGAATATACACTGTATCCTTCATTTGGGTATATTTTCTCTTCTTCAGTCTCTATAGACAGGTAGTTGTCCTCGCTGACATTTGGCCATCACGAACATAGACTGAAAAGAGTTTACTCATCTTTCCTGGACACTGTAACAACACAGTAGTACAGCAGTATGTGAGTGTGTGTGTGTGTTGGTGTGAGTGAGTGCACTTGGTCTGGTTCCGCCAAGCCTGGCCGGGCCCAAAACCAAACCCAAGCATCAGCTGCGCCCTCTGTTCTAGATGGTTCTAGCAGACCCTGGAGCCCGAGTCACAGAGTTCAGCTGGACAGATAAACACTGTCCCTTTAAGAGCTGCCGTTGGACCCAGCCTGTCTGCCTGTGTGTCTGTGTTTTTCAGTACAACGGCCCAAAACATTCTCCCTTTCTACACTGCAACTAGAGCATTACTTTTGAGGAGCTGAATATACGATTTTCCATGTGGGAGACACACAAAATATCCCTGAGTTTTTCTTCTCACTGTTGTTTTGCAGAGATCATTACAGTGTGTTTCCACTCACTCAGAAGTCATAGAGGGGAAACAATGAATTGGCCTTTGATTGATGTAAATTATTAAGAGCTTGATAAGATGGAAACTAGGAGAAGCCAGGTGTGTAATGGGTCATTTGGCTCTCTCGGGGTGGGCAGGAAAAGCCAGACAAGGACCAAAACAGCACCCCTGGGACTCAGTGTTTCATGTCACTATGGTGAATGGCGTCTGTAGCACGGCCTGGCTGCTTGGGGGGAAAGAAGGGGCATGATGTTAAGACTGTGTGTGTGCTTCCTGGAGAGGGGGGATTATAATAAGAGTTGCATAAACATAGAATTAAATCAGGGTGAGCTTACAAATGGCAGTTCATGCAGAGCTTGCATGGTCCCTGCAGCGAACAACAGCATCCTTTGTTAGCTGTTCCCCAGGCACAGGGGCTGCTTTAAAAAGGTGCCTGTTAAGGCTGCTGTTTGATGTCATTGTCTCCTCTACTTTGAGTTTTGAAACCCTGACTGGACTGCTTCGAAATCCATTTTAGTGACCCAGTGCCATCCAGTGCCCTCCTCTGATTTGTGGATGTATTTTTCAAGAAAACATTTTTGTTCCAACTTCTCATTGCACGGCCACCCCAAGATATCAATCAGTGGTGTTAAGAGCCAGAGGCGCCTGAGCAGTAGAGCAAGTGGAGCAGCTGCACCCCCACTATTAGACTTGAGGGAGCAAATGTATGGGTTTGCGTCCCTACTTTTTGATAATATAACTTTGCTAACATCTGAGCTAGCATTTTGTCACCACTGCAGAAAAAAAAATTAAATTAAAATTAAGCCTGCCAACCCTGCCCTTGCCTGGCACTAATCTTGCACCCCCTTTTTTAACGATAGTAAGGTGTCCATATTAGGATCAATACTTTGAGGTAGCAGACCAACCAAAGAAAAATCTGAATTTTAGTTTATGTCTAAGGCAGACCTTTGTGGTTAGGGATGTCAAGGCTGGAAGTGGAATTAAAGAGAGGGATTAAGTTCTTTTGAGAGGGCTTCAAAAAAAAACAACAAAAAAAAAAAACACGCTCATTTGTGAATGAAACATTGGGTCCCCTTTTCTCTGTGTGCCGTGTACCCAGTTGCTCGCTAGACAAGGCCTGCCTTTTGTGAATGAATTTCCTGAAAGGCAGCACTATCAAGGCCTCATTGCTCAGCATACGTGTGTGTATGTGATTACGTGCTCGAGCACATGTTTGCAGGGAGAGGACGACGCCACTCGTAGCGCTGAGAGGGAGAGAAACAGAGGAATGTCTGTTGGCGACTGCAGCTGGTGTTTCAGTCATGTTGTTTTTGTTGTCTGTGATTGTGCTCCATGTGTGCATTCGTGCGTATGTGTGTGTGTTTTATGTGCAACAGAAGTAATTGAAGCGAAGGATGAGACGTCTCTCTCCTCAATCCCCCAGTGCTAATAAAAATGAAGGAGGCTCAGATGTGGATGAGAGATTGCCTAATCTAATTCCACTCCTAAAAGCCTATGGATTCATTATGGGACATATCAAATTAATTGAAAGAATTATACAAATTCACCTCTGAATACATCAGCTCATTCATTGAATTGCAGGAGCCTGTTTGATTGTCTCTCATTTGAGAAACCATACAGTCACTATCTGTGATATTTAAAGTAGAAATATGTAAAATTTACTTCACTAAATCATAAAAATGATGGTTATATGTCATCAGAAATTAAGGAAACATTGCTATATTGAAATACTTGTTTCTCCAGCAACAATGCTACAGCCAGCTTGTTCTCAGTTGAAATTTCCATTCTGGTGCAGTGTTTTTGTTGCCTGTTTCACGTTTATTCACTTTATATGAAAGTAAAATTAATAAAGAATTATGTTTGCTAAATGATAAGTGTTTGTTAATAATCATAAGAAATCATTGATAAGCTTTTAGAAGGGAGGAGATGTTGCTAACAGTTAAATTGAATAATGTTAATGTTAATGGAGTCTAGCAGGCTGTGACTGAACACCAGCTCCAGAGTGTTTATTGAGTCAGGATAAGGGCTTAGCTTCACATCGACAGACAATTGACAGGGTTACAAAAAGCTGATCATGATGTATGTTGCTTGTCATTGGCAACATACAATGTTGTGCTTGACTTGCATTTGTGTAGGTTCAGTGGTCCTGCAACCTGCAGGCAGCCTGTCTGAGCAGGAGTCTGAGGAAGAGGGGACAGGGGGAAACAACTCACTTCATCCTATTTAATATAACGTCTATGGTTCCAACTCGCTATTTGGACTGCTGTACTCATTTTTGAATGCTAGGGTGTTACATATTTCACCTTTAACAGGGTTCAAAATTGTTTTTTTTTTACACTTGCAAGTCAGGCTAGTGGGTCATACATCTACCTTCTGGAAGTCACTTTTTATTTGCTCCAGTACAAATTGTTTTATTTATTAGCGGTTATCAAATAACACCAAAGGCTAAAGTTATTTGTCATGTGTAATCAAGGGCTGCAAAGTCTGTAAAAGGTGATGTTTTTAAATGTTTTATGAACCATATCTTTTACTAAATTTTCCTTATTTACAGAAAGTTGAGAACAGAATGAAACGAGAGATAAAAACAAGAATGAGCACATCACACACCCAAATATGAAGCCAGATAGCTGCTTGCATATATAAGAGAAATCTAAAAGAATAGAGAAATGTGTATTAGTTAAATTCCACTGAACAGACTCTGCCTTGTTGTTTGAAAATGCCATGTCATCCCCACTCCCAACCCACGCCACACCAGTATGTCACTGCGCATTCCTGTCTCATACCATTCAATCCTGCGTCATTCCATTTCTGATATCAGCACACAGAAACATTCAAGGTATTATTTTGCTCTCGTCTCTCAAAAACAAGTTTGTTGTTTCCCTCCACTTAAGGTTTTGCTCTGCAATATTACAGTGACGTCTCCAAGCGTCGTGACACTGAACTTGGTGTGCTAGAAGTGATTGTGACATCAGTTGATAGCTCTTATGAACATTGCAGCCTCAAGTGACTGCGGAATGTATCAAGCGCAATAATCCCATTTTGATTAAGTGCAGATAATGTCCTTGTTCGTTTTTGTATTGAGCTGTATTAATCTGCATCAATAAGGTTCTCTGCCCTCTGTGTCAGTAATTGCTGCAATAAATGACCCATTGACACACATCCTCACCTCTTTCATTATGATGTTGATGTTCCTAACCTGCGTGCTTGTCTCTCTCCGTGTAGGTTGACCTGTTCGCCATGTGCTGGCCTGTGTCCTAAACTGTGTGTGGGAAATAAGACGATTGACTCTGTAACTTCAGCCCAGGCTTTGAGAGGCTGTACTGTTCTCCACGGCAACATGATCATCAAGATTCGAGGAGGGAGTGAGTACTACTACACCTCACCTCCTGCTGGGCCTCCTGTGGAGGCTTTGCTTCTCACACTATATTTGTCTCCTTCTCCCTCCATCGCTGAGGTTTCTCACTCACTGTTTCTCTCTTTATCAGAGACAGTTTGTCCACCTGTACATTCAAATATGTGTTTGAGCCTCACCATATGTCAGTTTTCTGCCATCATTTAGTGGCTATCTTTGTGACCAAATGTCTGTCTTCTTGCAGATAACATTGCAGCTGAGTTGGAGGCTAGTTTGGGCCAGATTGAGGAGATCACAGGCTACCTTACTGTTCGCAGAGCCTACGCCCTTGTCTCCCTCTCCTTCCTCCGCAAATTACGCATCATTAGGGGGGAGCATCTTGAGGGAGAGTAAGTCTTCTCTCCTCTCCAGGTATACAAATTTAAACAGGACTGTATTCAACATCTTGTTTAATCTCTTTCTTCTGTCTCTTTTAGCACCTTCGCCTTCTATGCGTTGGACAACCAGAACCTGCGTGAGCTGTGGGATTGGTCCAAGCACAACCTGACCATCCAGCGAGGTCGTACTTTCTTCCACTACAACTCCAAACTCTGCATGTCTGAAATCAGAAAGATGGAGGAGGTAACGGGAACCAAGGAGCGCAACCAAAAGAATGACATCGCTGTACGCACCAACGGGGACCAAGCCTCCTGTAAGAAATCCAGAATTACATTTATGTAAAAAAAAACTCTAGATTGTTCTAAATCTGCTTTAGATGATGTTTGCAGTACTAACATTTTTTTCAACAATCTAATAGAAAAAGATTTCCCCCTTACCTTTTGTTTTGTTTTTACTACCTTGACACTTCTTTTAGCTCTTGAGGCTCGAGAGTACACTCATCACTCATCTGTTTGGTGAATGGATTGTAGTGTGCTGTTCTGTATGGTAACACTGGAACATACTCCTAATGCACAGTGCTGTCAGTGAATGAACTGCAGAGTGGCTTAAACAAATAGCAGCCAGGTTGAATAAAATAAAATACTGTATATAGACAACAAGCTTTCCTCAAGGAAATATATACACAGTACCGCAGCTATTGACAGCATGTAGAACCTAAAGCTGATAGAAAACCAGAAAATACAGGTTTTCATGCAGCTATATATTATTAATGTAGAGGGTTTCAGCTGTCAAACACTCACACACAGGATGTGATGTGCTAGTCTAATCTTTATGTTTGACACATCATTTTATGGAATAATGAAGAGAAGATACGTTGGTGCAGAAATGCTGCTTATATCTTTGGTTATTACCATTATGGTGTGTTTGTTTCAGCGTTGTGTTTTGATGTTCTACTGTTCATTTCCTCTGTTACCAAAGGCATGTCCTGTGCATCGTCTGTTTTATCCCTCAGGCGAGACCAAGCTGCTGAAATTCACCGTGATCAAGACCACATCAAATATGATTATGTTGAAGTGGGAGCCGTTCTGGCCCTTAGACTTCAGAGACCTGCTGGGCTTTATGGTTCTCTACAAAGAGGCGTAAGTATCTGACAAAAATCATGAGATTTTTTTCCATGCCATGACACAAAACATACCAAAGTTAATTACAAAATAAAATTATAGCAGTTAGTCACAATAAGCAACTGTTATGATTTGCCTTGCTGCCCTTGATACTGTAAGTCATGATATTTTAATCAAGAGACAACAAGATTCAGTTGGTTGAACAGGTCCTGTTTTTAACTGCGTTCCCTCATACATCAGTGTGAGGACAACTTGTGTTTTTCAGTGGCTTTAAATCTGCTGAAACTAAATTCGCTCAGGCTTCATTCTTGGACCTTTGCTTTTTAATTGGTACATATCCCAACATTAATATGGAGATTACACACAGCTGTCCTCGGTTATTTTGGACTGGGCGTTTTTTATCTTTTGAAAAACATGAAAAGTTATGTACTAAAATGTGCTAAATACATATAAATTACATTGCCTTGCCTTGTTAAGTGAGCTAAATTAATGCATCCCCAGTTCTTGTGCTCCTGTTGATCCATTTATTTCTTATCTCTTTCTTTCCAGGCCATATAAGAATGTGACAGAGTTTGACGGGCAGGATGCGTGTGGCTCTAACAGCTGGGCGATCGCTGATGTTGATCCTCCATCCCGTTCCACGGATGGCAAGAAGGCGGAAAATCCGGGGCACCTGATACGACCGTTGAAGCCCTGGACTCAGTATGCCATTATGATCAAAACTCAACTGTCTGCATCTGATGAGCACCAGGTTCATGGAGCCAAGAGCGAGATCATATACGTCCGCACCAATGCCTCCAGTGAGTTACACCATTTTTATATAAACACACTCGCTAGGAACATATATTGCTACTTTGTTTGGTCGTTGGATTTGATTGAAACTGTTAAGCATACTGTATAAAATGTCTGACTTTAAAAAATATTAAGCAAAATCACATTTTTTTTGACTTTTTACTCCCTTGGCTCACAACTTAATAAGACTGAAGGTCAAACAATAAATACCAATACAGTCCTGACTATTGCCTCACTGTCTTCCTCTACCCCCCTCAGAGCCCTCTGTGCCTCTGGACCCCATCTCCTCCTCCAACTCCTCCTCTCAGATCATCCTGAAGTGGAAGCCTCCCACCAGTCCCAATGGCAACATCACTCACTACAGAGTCATCTGTCGCAAGCAGTCTGAGGACAGCGACCTCTACAAGTTTGACTACTGCCTACAAGGTGAATGTCCACAGGTTGCTCTGTTCAAGTCTGCTTATGCAAACATCAGTTGCCCTCACACCTATTTCTCTTGAGCAGGAATGAAGCTGCCTTCCCGTACTCCCACCCACTTGGACAGTGAGGATGAGCAGAAGTGGAACCACACTGATGAGCCCACATCAGGAGGAAGGTGCTGCGCCTGCCCCAAGACAGACAACCAGCTGAAGAAGGAGCAGGAGGAGATCGAGTACCGCAAGACCTTCGAGAACTACCTCCACAATGAAGTCTTCGAGAGCAGGTGCACATCCTAGATTATAATTGAATGTTACAGCTCACAACTCCCTTTAGTTTTCTTATGTAGTTTTGCTCATTTCATAGATGTCTATGGGATCATGATTATGTCATTTGATCCCATAGACACTCAAGAGTTGAGCCAAAATATCCTATTATTGCTGTTTTACATAACTTCAGACTGCACCGAACACATAAGAAAATGTCTGTCCCAAGGCATTTATCAGTTTCTGACTCTGGGAAATGGTAAAAACAGTATAATTCCCCAATACTGTATCACTGAACTATCTCTTTAACCAAATCACACACAGTCAGACTATTCTATGTGATTTCCTTTTGATGACTAATGTAATAACAAATGTAATATTTTTTCACTTGCATTCACTGAGCCTCCCCTGAACTGTTTGGAGCCCCCTGGGGAGGCTCGCGTCCCACTTTGAAATCCTCTGTTTTAGATGAACAGTAAGAGGCAATAAAAAAGACATGCACATCCCGGTGCCCAATAATAGTGTAGAAACGGATAAATCCACACACTAAATAGTGCCGGTACAAAGCGTTTTAATCATTAGTGACATTTGAAGCACCACGCTCTCCTCAGACTTCTGATAGATACAGAGTGTCGCCATCTTAAATACCCATAATCCATCTTACAAACACACGTGACGTAGGAAATAATCATCTGTCAAATACTAATATGAAATTATATACATTTCATCTTAAATACTCAAATAGATATGGATATACAAACAAAACGTGCGTCCTGGAGAGTTTGTACACCATTAAAATAGATTACAAGTCATTTGAGTCACTCTGGTCATCCCCAAGATCCACAAGTTTGTCTTTTAGTCACGCTGCAGCTTTTGCTCACTTGTTGGGACAAAATAGTCAGTTAGAAACTTCATCTTTATGTGATTAATGTTTCTTACATACTGAAAAAGGTTAAAGCAACCAGCCAATAAATAGTCCAAACTTACAAGACAACAATTTAAGAAAGTAGAGGCCAACTTAAAGCTTTTCCCTTGTCACAGTGGCCTCACTGAAGTCAACTTCTGAACAGCACTTTGGTTACAACTTTTAATGACTTTTTGGCTGATTAAAAATTTTCTTTACATTAAAAATTCAGAACATTTAGCGTGAAACACAGCTTAGCACCTAAAGGGGCTTCTCGCTTTGTTAACTGCAGTCCAGTGGAGCCCCTATATCACCCCTCTTTTGTCCCAGCCATCATGATGTCCGTCTCGACCCGGCTCTGTGCCAACTCTGCCTCGTCCATCCGTGTGTGTGTGTGTATGTCGTTTGTGTAGATCCTTGTTTTTGTACAGGGCACTACTGTGGGGGGCTTAGGGTGGGAGGTGCTGATTGTCTGGGCCCCGGTGCCCCTACCCTCTCCCCTGACACACACACACACACAAACACCCACAGTCTCCCCTCCGCTTCCCTAGGGGAGTGATTACTGTGCCCATTATCATTCATGCCAGTCAGGGGTGCAGTCATGCAGACTGCCATTTGGACACACACAAAAACTCACACACACCTCCGCTGCATTTTGAACCCATGCTGTTGGATCGGCCAAGGTCAGTTCCATACACCCAAGTACACAAAGAACTCCTCGTTCTCTCTTTTTCCATCACGCAAAGGGACGCGCGCAGGAAGCTTCATATTCTTCTCCTACATGACTGACCGTTGGTTCAACTTAAACTCCTAAACCTCCCTGTAGAGTGAAGGAGAAGCTTCACTGCTGCAGCTTGGAGCCAAGAAACTTGATGGTGATAACTTTGGAAGGAAGGAAGGAAGGAAGGAAGATAGTTTTCTAATTTGTGAACCGTGATTTTACCTGTCCTCACACAGAGGTGCACTGCATGCTGTTTACATTCATGGTCTTTGTTGTGGGTTTCTCACTCATTACCCCTGAGAGTATGGTGGACTCCTCATTGGCACCATCCAGTGGTGAGGGCTGGTAGCAAGTTGGTGGTATTTGTGGATAAATGTCATGCAGTCAGGCTTGCTTCACATGGTAAAGGTTAGTATGAACAGAGGTCCTCACTGGCCTTCTCCACACTCCTGCTCCATCTGACACCTGACAGGATCTAATTCACATGAAATGCTCCAGACTTCTGCGCTGGTCATGTATTATAGACCGTGTCCACGGCACGTCATCAGTCCAGAAGTCGGCCGTGTTGGAGCTACTGAACATAAACAACGAAACTCAGCTGTTCCCAGTTAGAATAACCAACTAGTTTCTCATCAACTGACTTTCACAATACACACATCTATGTTGAGTTGATACTGTGACTCTCTCACCGTCCACATGCTATCTGCTGTAGGCTTCCAAACTTTCGTAATACTGAAGGTCTTCAGCTGTGTATGGACCTGGCCACAAAACAAGGTAGTCATTTCAAGATGAATGAGCCTGCTCAAACAGATCTTCTCCATCTATTAACCTTCTCATCCTGTCCTGCAGACCAAGTCTTTTTGCTCACTTGTCAGGACACATTAGTTAGACTGACTAAAATCTACAACTAAAAGCTTCTCTCTGGTCACAGTGGCCTCACTAAAGTCACCTGTTGACCAAGACTTTTTGATATATTTTCCTGAACTTCTCCAAGGTTTAGACTTCCTGAAGTCAGTTTAAATTGAATGTTCAGAGTGTAATCAATTCTGTTGGTTACACCTCAATACCTCCAACATGGCTGCACATCCAGGTTACTGACCAAACAGTGACATGCAGTCATTATATTGGTTTGTCTGAGAGTCACTCATGTCAGAGAACTGCGTGCAGTCTCCTTGTCCAGGTTTTCAGTGGTGTTGTAGCTAACTCTCACTAACTGTTTCACCTGTTGCTCTTGTTTCTGCAGACCATCTCGTCGGCGACGCTCAGTGGGAGTTGCAAACGCCACCCAAACCTCTCTCTTCCACACCACAGCCCCCAGCCTGCCATTCGGCTCCACCACAGCCACCCCTGAAGATGAAGACGAGGACGAGGAGGGATCGAAGGTCTCAGACACTTTGTATTTTGTATATCATACAGTTTTTGTATGCCATTCTTTTGTTAACATATTTGCTGATTGTTTGCTGTTCCTCATCCTAGATTTTCAGTTAATAAAGTGAAAACTGTCCTCTGTAAAAGAATGCATTTCCACATCTCTAAACTCCTTTCAAGTTTTGCTTTATCCTTGATATTTAAAGTGGTAATAGACAACTTTTTTTGCTTCAACCTATCATCGTGAAGTAAATGTTGATTGCACTGTCTTGCACAAGAGCTATGGAATAATGACACCATCCATTTTTAGATTGGCTAATTTGATGGTCAAATTAATTATTTAGGCGAACGTTGCTCAATCTATGTTATTACTTTGCAATGGGCATCATTACAATAGCTTTCAAATTGCTTTCTATAACATTTAAAGCATGTGTTATATATTTGTTTTTGTCTGAAATCATACCACTAATAGAAAGAAAGCAAAGAAAGAGCACATCCCTGTTCAGTTTAGCCTCAGAATGGCAAAGGAACATGCTGTACTCCAGTCATATTGTGGTTAATTAAACATTAACTTGAATTATTTTTTTTAACATGACTGTGGTGTGAGGAAAATTGGCCTTTCCAACTTTCCAAATTAAGACTAATTGTGTAGTTTTGAGTCTAACCATAAATCCCTGATGCTTGTTGGAGTAATTAGATCTCTCATCTTGTCTGCTCAGGTGGAGCTGAAGGTGTTCCTAAAGGAGTCAACAGTCATCTCCAATCTGCATCACTTCACCAGTTATAAGATAGAGATCATGGCCTGCAACCATCCAACAGACCTCAAACGCTGCAGCATGGCTACTTATGTCAGTGCTCGAACGATGCCAGAGGGTAAGAACAAATACAAATCTCACTCAGACACAATTAGTTACTAGTTTATTATGTACACTTAGAGTAGCTAAAACTAATACAGACCAACATACAACCTTGCAATGAATCCCTCTGTTCATGAAGGATATAGTGTTCAGTTTTGGTTGAGATGGTTGTAAAGAGTTGTTGTTTCAACTTTATGTTCATTTTGATTTGGACAGACTTAGACCCTGTTTACACTGGGTTTTAAAATATGTCAGCCACTAAGACGCATTGTGATCTGATTGTCTAGTCCACTTGATGGAGGTGATCTAGGACACATTTGACCTCAGGCCTTTTGTAGCGAGAACACTAATGCATCCTGATGTGTCTCCATCAAGGACATAACAGGAAAATCTGTCATCAATTCAGGAACATTCGTCATCATTTCAGTGTTCCTTTTGAAAAAAATGGAGAGCAGCACTGATGTACATAGTTGGTCCATATGCGAATGCTAGTTCATGAAATATTTTTGACATTTTAGCTTTCTTATCTAGTGCAAATCTGGCACTTCTTTTGACAGACAACCTGTGCGCAAGGCCATTTGACCTCTTAAAGGAAGCGATTGAGGCAGTAACAAAATCTGAACACAAGTGGTCACACACAGGTGTGAACAGTGATGTGTATCAGCTGTCAGCTCGTGTTCAGATCACTGAGATGCATTTTTAAAAAGTTTAAACAGGGTCTTATAAACACGCTGAGATTTCCCTTCACACTTAGCAATAACAAAGGCTATAGGTGATTCTAAAACTTGAATAGCTCAAAAATGCATACAGTTGCACCTAAAGGCAACAAAAATGTCAAACCCTGAACAGTTTGTAGTTGCAGTCAGAGAGAAAAGTGACCACTAAGAACAACATAGGAATGCAGTCCTTTATACTGTACATGTGTGAAATGTTTTTCTATATGTTTGGTACCTACAGAGAAAGCAGACGACATCCCAGGCCCAGTGACCCATGAGATAGTGACAGCTGAGCCTCCATATGTGTTGATTAAATGGAACGCCCCTCGCTCCCCTAACGGCCTCATCATCCTATATGAGGTGTTCTACAGGAAGGTTGGAGACACAGAGGTCAGTACCACCTATAGCTGAACTTTAAGAGAGTGAGGATATTGGAAAAAGTCAGTCTTTTTTCCCTAAACTGAAGGACACGGAGGTGAGGGAGTTTAGAGGCAGCAGAAATGATCTTAATAAACTCTGTAGGAAGGAGAAACACAGGGCTTAAAGGGCAGACAGGTGCACAGAAAACCTGGATGAAGGTAAGAAGGAATGCAGAGAGAACAAGGAGTGATGTGGGTTGACTCTGGGGAGAGGAGGCAGGCAGCAAAGAAAAGGTTTTCTGTATACACTCAAATTCTGTCTGTTCCTTATATGGAGAGACGAACAAAGGAAATATTTGTTTACAAACTCCCAAAGCTACCACTGTGTGTGTTGACGTTTTCTGCTGCGTGTTTGCATATTATTATTCCTGCATGTTTGTGTGCATAAGTGCGTGTCTGTCTGCGGCAGTGAGAGTGCGTATGTGTGTGTGTGTTTGTTGTTGTTGTTTACTTGCTGTAAATGTGTGAATTCATCTCTCATTGCTATTCATTGCTGCACTCCCTGACCCAAGGAGCCAGTAGCAGCTCTGTTACCATAGTGACAGAGGCAGGAAGGAAGACTAGAATGCAGTGGCAGGGATGGACTGGCATCTCAGACGACATCTCCAGTGCACTGCACTGAAAACACACACTCACTAACTAACGCAGCCTGCAGCTGAAACAAACTGATCTGGATTCATTTAAAACTGGTGTTTAGAGCATGTCAGAGGGTCAAATTCATTATTTGGTTTAGTGCACAGCAGTAGCAGAGGCCAAACACTTGATTTTTTTTATGCAGACCTCTGACATGCTAAAAGTTGTGATATTTTTACACAGTTTTGGAGTTCTTCTTTGATATCTGCCACCTAAAATATTTAAGCTTTGTTTAAACCATTTCAGAACTAAAAACAGTGCAGTTGTTTATTCACTACAATAATCCCAACTGTTGTAAATCATTTATTTATTATTCATATATTTGGATTAAATTAAGTTTGTGGTGAAGGAACAATATTTAGAATTAATACTGGACTAAAACTAGGACTGATAATTTGTATTTATGTTGTAGGATTCTTCTTTTAGTCGGTTTGAAGATTAAGATCAATAATAAAAATCATTATAGTCAGTATAATTTTGGGTGTTTATCATAAGCCAAGAACCATCTCTAAGAATCTCTGTGCGGTCTTCATATAAGGGTCTCACTACCAAAAAGTGTTCCACTATAGTACTAATAGTTTGTGATTTGTGTAAAGCAACCCTAATAATAACATTTGCTCCTCAATATTAATACTTGTCCTTATTCCTTGTGATCTCTCATGTTGAATTTGTATTGTATTTGTTTTCTTCAGGTTCACACAGCTTGTGTGTCACGGCCGGCCTACCTCAAAACAGGTGGCACAAAGCTTTCACTTTTGCAGCCTGGAAACTACAGTGTGAGGGTCCGGGCCACCTCCTTGGCAGGAAACGGCTCCTTTACAGAAACCACTTACTTCTTCATGCCCAATCGTAAGAATAAAGGCTATGGGTCTGACTTTATAACAGCCATGTATTATTCACATGCACAATATTTTCCTCATTAATAATCGTTGATGCGGATCTGTATTTTATACTCAAGTGAACTGACCAATGACTTCTGTGTTTATTACAGCGGATCCAGGTTTAATTTGGATTGTGATTGGTCCAGTCATCTGCTTCATCCTGTTGCTGTTTGTGGGAGGTGCAGTCTTTGTGATCTTCAAGAAGAGGTAAGATCTTTGACTGTGCGTTCTGTCAAAACTGAGCAGATCACACCCTGTGATATCAAAGAGGGCATGGTGCTTATACTGGGATTTGAAGTAGAGGGTGTTAAGTTTGAATACTTTGAGCCCAGTAGCTATCAGGAGTATGTGTCAGTACAAATAAACAAGACAGATTCTGCAAGGTCTGGATGTACTTGAGAAAGCTGACATCTTATTACAGTTTTCAGTGTCTCAGATGCTTTCTGTGGTTGTGTTACAGGCAAACAGAGGGCCCGACAGGACCTCTCATCGCCTCCTCAAACCCAGAGTATATCAGTGCCAACGATGGTAAGAAGAGTATCATAACAAAACAGCTGAGTGTGATGATTGTGAATGTTTCACTTGATCAAAACGGTGTCTGTTTTGTGTAGTATACGTTCCTGACGAGTGGGAGGTGCCCCGGGAGAAGATCACGGTGCTCAGAGAGCTGGGTCAGGGCTCCTTCGGTATGGTGTATGAGGGAATCGCCAAGGACATTGTCAAAGGAGACCCTGACACACGCGTAGCCGTCAAGACGGTCAATGAGTCGGCCAGCCTGCGTGAGAGGATTGAGTTCCTCAACGAAGCCTCCGTCATGAAGGCTTTCAGCTGTCACCACGTGGTACGACACTGCAAGACACTTTTCAAACCATTTCCTCTCGCAGCTTCATCACTGACTAACAGGGAGCAGCTCTCCATACACTTGTGAAATAGTGTACATTACAGCTCTCCATCATTTTACTGAAACCAGCATGAACATGTATGACTCATAAAATCACGACTCGCATGTTGTGTTGATGCTGCCATATTGACACACAGTTTGACTCCGAAAACAAATCACACTTGCAAAGCAATTGTGCCTACCATCATATTTATTTAACGGCCTACTGAGGCTCAATTAAATGGCCATATGTCGTGCTGTCAGCTGTAAATATTATTATTATTATATCAAATTCCTCCCTACGTTATGTCCCACCTGCCTATTCCGTTTCACTCAGAAATACATCAACATCATCGATATCAAATGTAGATACTCTCAAACTGCCATTTGATGAGGACTTTAAGGAGTCAGTGTGAGGGGGTAAACGTATGTGTGTGTATGACCATGTGTGTTTTTCATTGTTTTTCTCTGTATAGGTACGTCTGTTAGGTGTTGTGTCCAAAGGTCAGCCGACCCTTGTAGTGATGGAGCTGATGACCCACGGTGACCTGAAGAGCTACCTGCGAAGTCTCAGGCCAGACTCAGAGGTGCGCGTTATCTCCTTATTTAAACCTTATTTACACCAATGGAGGTAATCATGACAGCTAAGGGGGGCTCATGTCTGATATTTCTACACATCACTGACTGACCTTACAATTGTTTTTTTTGGTGTGTGTTCTTGTAGAACAACCCATCAGGCCGTCCACCACCTACACTGAAGGAGATGATCCAGATGGCGGCAGAAATTGCAGACGGCATGGCCTACCTCAACGCCAAGAAGTTTGTCCACAGAGACCTGGCAGCCAGGAACTGCATGGTGGCCGAGGACTTCACCGTCAAGATCGGAGGTACTGAAGCTTGTTTTGTTGTCCATGTTTTGTTGGTCATACTGCATGTCCAGTTCATCTCAGGTTACTCTGGTTGACTTGAATGTGTGTGTTTATCTCTCTCGTAGACTTTGGTATGACCAGAGACATCTATGAGACTGACTACTACCGTAAAGGAGGGAAGGGTCTGCTTCCTGTCAGGTGGATGGCTCCAGAGTCTCTGAAAGACGGAGTCTTCACCGCCCACTCTGACTGCTGGTAAGTCACACTCCAGCACTTGTGGCACAGTCTTATGTCTTGTTTCCACCACAGGAACTTTCTCTAGGGACTAGGAACCTTTGGAACTTGGTGTGTTTCCACCAGAGGGTCCACGGTCTAATTTAAGTTCCAGAGACAATTTTTTACCCCCCAAAAGTACAGTACTTTCCAAAAGTACAAACACTTTGGGGGTGGGGCTTGCAGCGCTGCACATTTCTGATTGGTTGAGTACTAACAGCATTTTATTTCAGCCACCATTTTTAAAAATTGACAGTCGCAAACCAGCTTGTTTTTTGTTCATTGTGCTTTGACACATCAACATGGAGTTACAAAAGACAGTGTACGACAGATGGACTGATGATGAAATCTAGGCCCTATTGAGCATTTATGCTGAGGATGAAATCCAGTGGGAATTGTTCTTCTGTTGCACAAATAATGATGCCTGTCTGCTGCTTTATATGGGCTCATCGTTGTTGTATAGTTGTGATCAAGAATGACTGGCGCATTTGATCACGTTTCCATGTGTGTGTCTGCAGGTCATTTGGCGTTGTGCTGTGGGAGATCAGCACGCTAGCAGAGCAGCCTTACCAGGGTTTATCCAATGAACAGGTCCTAAAGTTCGTCATGGATGGAGGATACCTGGATCGACCAGACAACTGCCCAGAGAGGATGTGAGTATTTATTACAAAATATCTCAGATGGAACGTTTCCTCTTGATTACTTCTTTGTGTTTATTTTTCTCTGGGACGTGATTAAACACATGGATACAGGATGGATAAACTTATTAAGGTAGCTTCTTCAGCTGATGGAGACTTTGAGATGTAAAGTATTTAATCTGGAATGGTTTCCTCCTGCTTTCTCCTGAATGAAAGAATGTTACTGTGCTTTAATCTGAGGGTGAATTGGTGCAAACTTGTACCACTATCACCAAAAGTTTCAACTTCTCTCAAGGGGGCTCATTATATGTCTGTTTCCTCCTGTAATCCTCCTATTCCTCTAGTTTTGACTGTACTGTGTGTCTGTTTTAACATGGTCCACCACCTTGCACGTGGTCATTTTTGTCATTCCTGTTTAAGTCTTTATTTCTTGTTCAATCTGTAAATGCATGAGTGATTTATTAAACATTCCTACATACCTCAAGTCTTTAGCGATCCAGCACTTATATAACCCAGATTAAGCCATATAGAGTATTAAATTCAAATTGCCTGTACAGTTTTCAGAACATATTAAGAACTAGAAGGGCCCTTGGAGAACACAGACGTCCGCCAAAGCCAATTGACCTTGTAATGTTAACAAAAGGGAAAAGTAATTTGTGTATCGGTCCCCTGATTCAGATCCACTCCAACATTTAATGGGTTCTTCCATTTCCCTTTTAGTATTATTGTAATTATCATGATTAATTTTATACATTTTAAACTGGTTGCTTTATGTTTTATTGATACATTTGTGTACTTAACATATTGATCTAAATGGGACTTATTGATGGTTATCTATACTATAGTATGCATTCAAGGTTTAAAGCTTTGTTTCTGTACCCCCTCTACCAGGCACAGCCTCATGCAGATGTGCTGGCAGTACAACCCCAAGATGCGGCCGATGTTCCACGAGATCATCGAGATGCTGCGGGAGGACCTGCACCCGTCGTTCCAGGAGGTTTCCTTCTTCTACAGCGAGGAGAACAAAGTCCCTGAGACGGAGGAGTTTGACCTGGACCTGGACAACATGGAGAGCATCCCCCTGGACCCGTCTTCATACTCACAGAGAGAGGAGAGCTTAGGCAGGGACAGCGGGCCCTCGGTGGCCCTCAGGGGGAACTATGAGGAGCATGTCCCCTACACACACATGAACGGTGGCAAGAAAAACGGACGAATCTTATCGTTGCCCAGATCCAGCCCTTCCTAACATTTCCTGTTTCCTAAAAGAACTTGTTTAACCCTTTTCCCTTCCCATCCTTCTTTCTCTTACAGTCCATTTTTTCTGTATCCTTCATGTTCCTCTTCATTATTTTCTAATGATTTTCTTATTCTTGGAGAACCCCCCCAAACCCCCACCCCCCACAGATCTCAGGACTTTTTATTTTCTTCCTCATGGCTGCCGAACACAGGCAAGCAAGGGATGCAAACATAGTGTAACACTTTTTTAACTTCCTCCACAACACATCGGACTTTCTATTACCACATTATCTATCTATTGTTTTTCACTATTGCCACGTTTCCTGGACTCCTCGTGATGGAAACAAAAAAAAAAACTGTGAACACAACAAACCTTAGACAACCAAGAAGGCTGCTTATGCTCAACCTCCTCGAGACTCGTCCCTCCTCCTCTTCTCCCCCCACCAATCTGCATTTCCACATTTCTGTGCTTTGTTTTTCTCTCCAAGTGAAATCTTGTTACTCAGATAGTGGCCTTTTTGTAATGTGGCCTATAAACAAAGAGAAGTGTCTATCAGCGCTTATACTAATTTCCTTTTGAACAATGACTTAATCAGTTTGGAACGGTGGGATGACTTGCAAAGACTTGATCCTAGATCAAAACATCTATTCCTAGAGGAATGTTTTTTGTTTTTGTTGTTTTCTTTTTTTTTTTTGTTTTTTGTTTTTTTCTTTTGGTTCTGCAGAATTCCAAACGACACACAGATTCATCGGGTGTTTGGTGAATAGTTTTAATTTATTTGCTTTTATTGTTATTTTTTCTTCTCTTTTCTTCTTTTCTCTCTCTCAATTTTATCTCTGTGTCCTCACTATATGGCTGAAGGATATTTAAACAGTTAAGAATTGGACAAAAGAGTTCCTCAGACTGACCAATAGCTGCTGCTTTGATATATTTTAGTGGGTATAGAAATATATAAATATATATAATATATATAGTATATATGGAATATTGGTATTTAAGTACCAATATTTTATATATAATATATGACATATTGATGTTTTTTGTAAATATTTCATATTTGTAATATTTTTCATCAGAAGCTTTGCTAGTATTTTGTTTTTCCAGGTTTTTTTTCTTTCTGGGTTTTTTAATTTTCTTATTTTTATAGCCCCAGAAATCACACTAATCTACCATCAGTGCTCTCTGTGTCTTAGCCCTCCAGTCCCTTGAGAAAGCCCCGAAATATTGTCAACTCACTGCATCTTTTTTTTTTATAAACCTCAGTCCCACTGAGAGCTGTCAATATTTGGAGGCGACTTTACTACAACAACAAAAAAAAAAACTAAACAAAAAAAAAATGGAATAACCAAAAAAAGCTTTATAAAAGGGGAATGAGGTCTTTCTAGGTGGAAGTGCACCTGATGTATGTTTGTCTCCGTGTCCGCTGTCTCCCTCTGGTCAGATCACGCTGGAGCTGAGGTCTTTATGTGTTTGTTATTGCAGGTTTGTTGTGTCTTTCATGTGATCGTGCCGGTTGTCCGAGTCGTCGTCATTAGCTGTCAGTGAGGTTAGGGGGTGTCGAGAGCTCGTCCTTGCCTGGTGATTGTACTTCCTTATGTTAACAGTAATGGCTTTTCAGTTGTGTCAGTGGTGCTGCTTGGATGAGAACACGGTGGTGGAATTAATGCCAGGTCTCAGCCAAATGCAGGTGGACGAAATCTTTTTGTCTTTAGCAGTAAAAGCCCTCATAATTTAAATCAGAGAGCCGTAGCATTCCCTTCACGTCTGACTCTCTATGTTAGATGTAAGGTTTTATTAAATTCAAACATTTCAGTCCCCTCTTCTTGTCGGTTTTTGCTCTGCACCACCTCCTGCACACTCTCCTCACCCTTCTCAGTCTTCCTGAGGCTTCCCATTGGCTGCTGAACTCACTGCTCAAAATCAGGCTGTTGGAAATTTCCACGTTTTGTGGTGGAGGGCTGGAGAGAAACACGGAAAGTTCCAACTGTATTCAGAGTCCACAGCAGGTAGTGGAGAGAGGGGCAGTCCCTCTATCTTTCAGTGTGTCTGAGAGAGGGAGGCAGTGTGTGAGCGATTGTTAATCCTATTATTCTCTCTGCTATCACATGCAGTTAGGCAGTCAGGACACAGTGTGCAGCAGCTATTTCACTCAGGTCTGACATTCCAGGATTTAGTTGGAACTGCTCGTTCCCTCGTCCCCCCCCCCCCTGTTTTTGCCTGCCTGCTGGCAAAGCTGATACCACCACCACACCCCAACAGATTCACAACACACACACACACACGAAAGATTGTTTTTCCTTCTTAATAATCAAATATCTGAAGTTTGTCCCTCCTGCCAGGAATCAAAAACATTCCTGTTAACTTTAAAGCTACTCAAAGTTAGTTGTCCTCATTGCTAACCCCTCACTTAAGATCATTAATTCACTAAGGCTGGGTCACACCAACAAGGATTCATTTTCATAGCTTAACTTAAAATTATGTTGCACCAAACTTAAAACCTAACCTAAGATTAAATTTAAACCTCTCCTTAAGGCTCAGTTTAGTTTTTACTCTAAAACCATATTAAATTTAATTGTTTTGCACCAAACCTTTAAACTGTAGTTTAAAACTTACACTTTAGGTTGTTTCATTTTTCAAATGGCTGCCCTTTCGAGTTGGATTGAGCCGTCTCTTTTTTTCCTTTCTGTGCTGTTGGTCCTTTTTTAAAAGACATCAGAGCTTTTGTGCTGAGCCATCATGAATAGCTAACTAACTTTTTAGCTAGCTAGCGAACAATGTGGCTGATTTCTTTGTTACTTTTTTAATTTCAAAAGCAGTCAACTCCATATTAGGTGCAATGTGTAAGAATTTTTGTTTGAAACATTAAATGTAATAACTAAAATTATCAACTTTATTTGAAGAAATAACAGTTTTGACATTATATCAAAGACATCTCTGTACTGTGTTGGAGATATATCTACTGAAGTTAGCATCGTGCAACTTCACTACGTTCCACAAGTTCTTTTAGCTCAAAATGTCAAGAAAGGAAATACTCTTACACTTAATTTCCTTATTAAACAGAAAAATATGAGTTAATCCAGCTAATAGGGCTGCTAGCTGCACAGCTAACTGAGCTAACAGCTGCAGTTAGCAACAATTAGCAGTTACTCTGGTTATATCCATGTGCTATTTGTTCGCAGTATGAATTTAACAGGTGGCCAAGTCTTATATATTTGACATTTAAACTTTACATCAATAAACTTAGATTTACTAAACTGAGACTCTAATTTTGCTAAACTCTGATTAGAACTAATTAATTACATTAATCTTTGTCAGTACAACCCAGTCTGAGGCCATCAGATCCTCCATACATGCTTTTCTCTCACCCTCTAACCACAGCAGTCGGTGGCGTTGGGAGGTGACAGTCAGCAGCAGACGAGCTTTCTTTTTTTCCGGACACGCAGACCAGTGTGGTTGCCAATCTAGCCAAACAGCATTCAGCACTTATAGTATAGCCAAAGTGTTGGCAGCTTTCTGTCAACAGTGAGAACCCACAGAATCAGTGTCAGAGAAAGCAGAGAAGCTGCCTCCATATTTTACCAGTGCCTTCTCAAACCCAGAGCCACGTCCAGGCTAGTTATATTGGCTAGTAACACACACACTCGTACACACACAGGCTTCTGTGCTCTCTTTGTATTTTTTCTCATGAGGCACAGAAATCGAAGCTGCATCTACATTTGTGTTTGTAGGGTTACAACTTTGTCCTTTGCTGGAAGAGAAGAAACAGAAGTCTTCGGGGCAGTTTTTTTTTTTTTTTTTCGTTTCAGCTTGTTGCCAGCGTTAAGGTTTGAACACTAATGTTCACCTCGTGCTTTAGCGGTGACACTGTGGATCGGCCAGAGTCTGTGCTGTTGGCACTCAGAGGCGCCTGAGGTTATGATGTAGATTTTAGCTAATTATTCTGAGGAGTTACAATCTTGGGCTTTTGTATTTTGTAAATAATCTGTGACATAGTTTGGAAAATAAAAGCAGAAAAAAAAGATATATAAAAAAATCTGATGCCCGTCAGTTTTGCGTAAATGACAGAAAAATGGTGGAGCTCAGCTGTGTCGCAATTCCACGCTATTCACTAATACTACATTATCTTAATAGCATACTGTTTTGACAGTTAGTACATCCTTTGTACTTTGAGTGTACTTAATTTTCCAGTATAAACACACTACATACTCAAGGATTAGTGTGTAATATGGAAGTGGGACATGGCTCTCATCTCCACCTCGACCTAGGTTGCTTATCTTGTGGTGGTGTTCACACGCATATGCAATTTTTAATTAAGATGGTGCCCATATCTTTGAAATACCAGATATTTATTTTATTATGATCATTGTCATTGTATAAGAAGAACACAGTTAGCTTTTTAGTCAAGCATTTTTAAGGTGTTTTGAGAGTAGAGCGATGTAAAAGCCTAGTTTGTTATTGTACAGGTGGAGTAGCCAGTGGTGAGCAGCAGGAGTGCTAGTTAGTTAGTTAGTTTTAGTAAGTAATTGTCGTCGTCTTTGTGTTTGGCCGGAGTCTACCTCAGTGCATATGGAGGAATCAGTCTAAAGAGCCTAATCATCCCCGTCAGTCACTCAATATCCCATCATTTCAAATAATATCACTTTATCATTACATTACCAACACTGCTGATGAATTCCTTTTCTCCTGTGGTGTGTTAAACCCCTCCGCCTCTCTTGTTTTCTCTTCTTCTTGTGTCTCGGGGGGCGAGAGCTGTTTTCGACCCCTACAGTATGTTGATACTGTCGGGAGCACGGCTTGTTATATTTTGGCCCTTTTCTGTTTTAAATGTCTTGATTTTAGAGCTCATTTCCAGTCAGATATCACCATTCTTGAGAACTAGGACCAATCACGTACTACCAAAAAAAAATTTTAAATAATGAATACCAACACACTAATTACATCTTTTGGTGAAAATATATTATTTGAGGATTTATGTATATGAAATATATGTAATTTATGAAATTTTTTGTTTGCTTTAGTTGTATAGTTTCTAAACTTGCTCTGTGCCAGAAAACACCCTTGTCACTAGACAAGAATTTGCATCTTCAAGCAATGAAAAAATGTGCTAAAAGCCGTCGAAATTTAATGAAAATGTTGGCCTTTAAGTTGTGTCCCAGATTTCTGTCGACTCCGTCAGATTTTTACAAAAACATGATTTAATCAGGCATAAAAAGGTTAAGCTATACCCTAAGGACCCCTTTCTCACTTCATAGTTTGAAATAGGCGGGAATACTGCTCAAGCACTGGTAAACTCTCTATTTTTAGACAAATTTATGAAATAATATTACTATCTGATAGTAATAATAGTGTCTCAACCATAGCATGTTAACTCCGTAGCCCTTGTAAATCTCAAAGCTAAATGAGAATTATGGTCAAAAATGTGTATTTTGATAAGCATTAAGATGTTTCTTAGCAACTTTAAAATATAAAATGGCTACTCACCACGACTTTGCTGGGAAATTAAAAAGTGGAACATTTTGTCAACCACATAAGACGTCAGGTGGAAAATCTGACAGAGTCTACGTCTACATTTAATTTTAAAAAGAAAGGCTTGTTACAAGGTTTAATAAACAAGACTTTGATCTTTTAAGATATTTTCCAGCATAATTAAAGAGCTAAAATCAACCCCCCCTTAAAATATGTTTTTGTCCCAATTCTCAAGAATGAGTGATATACAAGTAGTGTCCCTTTACCCCTAGCACTTATTAAATGCAGAGCATCAGGCAGTAAATTGGCTTTATGGACACTTGTTTTCTTTTCATTGTTAGTATAATTTATAAAATTACTCAGAAGAGGTTTCCCCCGGGCACTGGAAGAAGCAGCGTAGCTTTATTGTGTGTATTCCCCCTTTTTCACACACACACACACACACACCAATACCAATCCTCTGGACTGTTTGTAGTAGCGGCTCCACTGGTTTCTGGGGATGTGACGTTAGCATGAGTTAAAAAAAAAAAAAGTGTATATCTGTGATGACCTACAGCCAAGGCTAACCCAGCTCAGCCCTGGACCCTCATGCTTTTTTAAATCACATCTAGACTAAACCTGTTGTCTGGCAGAAATCCCTACTCTTGTTCTTCTTCAAATCTGTCTATCTGTCTCTTTGTGGTCAAAACAGTTAGCGTTCAAATCCCACGTCTCCTCCAGTCGTTGCCGGTTTATTTGTCTGTTTCTCTGTTCTGATTTTTTGTTTTGTATGTATATTTTTTCTACTGTGAATATCAAGAGATGACCTTTATTTTCTGTCAATGCCATGGATTGGGTCTGTTTTGGCTGATCAGGACGCTGACGTCTGGGCTGGTTAAAAAGTTTTAAAGAGGAGGAGGAATCCCCCCTTCGCTCCTCGGCAAAGGAAAAAAAAAGAAAGCTGGACTGGGACAATCCTGTGTGCCATAATAACTATTAACAGACATGAAATCTAGATTGTAAACTTTTCGTCTCAGGGAGGCGGCCTGATGCTTTGTGGTTGGAGGATAAAGAGGATGAGGAGGAAGAAGAGCTACCTACCTACCTTTTATCTACTCTGACTGACTGAAGCGCAAGTTCTCAGCATCCTTGCAAAAAGCAACATGGAGATGATGATAAGCCCAAGGACAAGTTTTCAACAACCGAAACCCAAACACCCTTTTTCAAAAAAAAAGAAAAAAGAAAAATCTGAAATATTTCCGCCCATTTGAAGATAATCAGGAATCCTCCTCTCTTTCTCTCTCTGACGTGACGTGGTCTGGACTGCCCTCTAGTGGTTGGATGGGAGCGTTGCAGGTCAGGGGGTGGCAAAGCAAACAGGGCCCACACCGACCCATAGTGCCTTGCTCAGACTAACGGCCCCACCTGACCCCTCCCACCCAGCCCACTCCCCACCCTCTCAGAGCAGCAGACCATCGCCACTGACTGGCTTGTCTCCACCAATCACTAAAGAGGATTTTCCACCTCCAAAACACAGGAATTCTGTTTGTATGCATTCTGTGTTCTTTAGTTGTAACTGCTTGGTGGGAAAATACTGTAATTTGGATTATTTTTACCAAAAAAAAAAAAAGAAGAAAATATGTTGAACTTGTGTCTCTACTCTGCTAAGCTCTGGCTTGCTTTGTGCATGGAAAAATGAATTATCTATACCAGCAGATAGCTTGATAATTTGATGCTTACTGATTTTGCTTCTCATCATCAGTCTGTTGTGACAGCGACGCCCCAAAGCACATGCAAAAACCCTTGATTATTAGCAACAAGTGATCGCATTACAAAGTTGGGGTTTCCCATTTGAAATGTGGTCAGTTGTTCCATGATTTTTTTTAATTTTTTTTTTTCAAGAAATGAACTGATTAATAAGCTCTTAACTGTATATAGCAGCAGATCCCCCCTGAAAATGAAAGCACTTGACTTTTAGGGAAGTTTAGGTTTGTTTTGTTGAACTCTGATGACCTGAAAAGCGGTTGGACAGAGCATGCTCGTAACACAGCGCAGGGTGAGAACAAAGCATTGTATGTATTATTGTTTTGTTTTAAAGAAAAGAAAAAAGTATTACATTTTAGAGATGTTGATTTCTATTTTTTTTAGCCAAAGTATGGAGGGCAAATACAATTACTTTTTCTGACTGTAAACTTTTACTACTCTTGTACATTATGAATTTAACATTGTTATCAATGTGTATATAACTTTTTTCTAAATTTAAAGAGATAGATGTTTTGTTTTTTGTTGTTTTTCATGACACAACCCACTACACAGAAAAAGAGCAGAGTCGAGTCTGTCAATGTATTTAACAGGAGCAGCACAACTCCAGTCTGAGGGCTTTAACCCTGCTGTGTAACAAGACATGAACAGTATGTGGCCTGAAACGTTTCGCAATGAACCCTGCTCTTAATCCGATGCATGTTCTGAATGTTGGCCGAACAAGACGTCATGCATTTCAAAACCACCTCACCCACCCGGTCACAGCAGCATGTCACCCAGAAAGCCTTTCTTGTGTCACAAATATGTCACCTATCACAGATGTTGTTGTATGAAATTGTTTCTGACAAAGAGACGTGTGTTTAGTTTGCAAATGTGTTTTTTTTTTTTTTTTTTTTATGTGAAAAACTGGAAAAGACCACTGCACATCCTTTTGAAGAAGAGGAAACACGAGTGATAAAATCCTGAATAAGCTAAAAAATAAAACGAGAAAACTTTAATGATGGTTCAACAACCATACATCTTTAAGTTTAGACTGTAAAGCTGGAGGTGTTGAAGGAATAGTTAGACATTTTGGGCTTATTCGCTTTCTTGAGAAGACTTAGATGAGAAGATTGACACCAAGTAGATAAGAAACTGTATCTGGTTAGCTTTAGTTTAGCAGAAAGAATAGAGACGAGGGGAACAGCTGGCTGGATTCAAAACAAAATACACTTACTAGCACTTCTAAATGTTATTATAGAAGGGGTCCATTATTTTAAATTTTTTGAGGTGTTTATATCATTCTGTTGCTTCCCAGTAGTGTTCTTTACATTTTCAAAGTACAGTTTTCCCGTGTGACCTGCCTTAGATTTCGGCATGACAACATATAAAGTTGAGGGAGTTCAGAGCATCAGTGCTGCAACCTGTGTCTATGTTCCATTTACCAAACCCCCCTTAACATATCTTGTTCATTGAATCTGTGTAAAAACTGACTGTAAAAACATCAATTTACCATTTTATGGGGGGCTATGTGCAGAACCGTAGCTGCTCAAAGTGGAGCCAGCAGGCCAAAGAGGGCAAGCCAGCCGGTTTGATTTGGCCCGGAAGATGTTTCTAGCAAAGAAAGTGTTTACTAAACATTTAGAATCCCTAATTATTAATTATTTTTCATAATCTGGGCATTGTGGGCGAAGTGACACTTTGTTCAAGACGTCAGTCTCCACAGTCAATCAATGATCTAACTGGAATCACTATAAATTACTGTCAAAACACAAAAATCCTATTTCTTCCCTTTCTTGTCCAGAACAATTAATAGAAGTTATAATATTCTGGCTGTGGACCCCCTACAAACAGGGTTAAACAAACAGGATATAACATGTTGATTAGTGACCTTTAGGGGAAGGCAGATCTTGTTACCATTGAACAGAGTCAGGCTTGCTGTTTGCCCCTGTGCTAAGCTAAGCTAACTGGCTGCTGTAGTTTTGCATTAATCTCAATGAAAAACTGAACAAGCGTATTTCCCAAAATATTAAACTATTCTAAAGGTGAAACACCTTCAGCTATAAAAAAAATAAAAAATAAAGTACTGTCTGTCGGTAGTGTGATGATGAACTGTTCATATTTGTGTTATTGATTAGGGAGAGATACTCCATTGTTTATAGATAGACAGTGGGGGGCGTAGCAGGTGTGGTGACCCTGCCTGAGGAAAAACAACCTCTTCTCAAGTTTTCAGAGTCGCCTGTCGGTCCAGTGGTCTGCTCCAGTTTACACACCAATACCTTCTATTTATCTCTGTCCTGTTCCCTGTGCTGTACGTTGTTTAAATCGATGGAGTTGTGTCTGTGTTGTCCTTGGTTGAAGTCTTTACCACAGCTTTCTTTGTCTCTGATCGCTGCTCCTCCTCCTCCTCCTCCTCTCTGTGTCCTTCTTTCTCTCCTCAGTGCACATAGGTGGTCCCCAGAATGCTGTGTGTAGTCTTGCAGGATACCTCTTTTATTAATGTCATTTATTGCCGATGAATATGCTGATGTATTAATTTTGGGATATGTTGTTGTATACATTATGTTGAGACATCGGTGCGTATGCAGACAGCAGGTGTATATGTGTGTATGTACAGTCCAAAACCCCCAAAACCCGCAAATCCACAGAGATCGCTTCATCCCTCACACTGGATCCAAATGTGCCATTATCTTTATGTATCACATATATCAACATATTGAACACACACACACACTCACACATATGCACACACAGACACAGACAGAAATACATGCATATTGTACAGGATCAAAAATGTGCCATGACTAAATGAACGCTTGACAATTTATTTTTTCTATGTTTTCAAAGGAGAGCCAAGTAGTGACATGTACAGAAAATGTTGCAATGATATGAAAATAAAAATCTTGCTGTGTGTAAATTATTCAACAATTAACTGTTTATATTAAAATTATGAATAAAATTATTGGAGAATATGTGTCTTCTCACACTTCTTCACTATGGACGTGTAAGCAGGCAGGCAGAAATTTATATGTAACAGAATTATGGTCGTCTTTTAACTTGCTAGGCTGAGATGCTGGTGGAACTTTTTTTTACTCGAGAAAGTAAGCAAAACATTGTATTTTTCCAAGTACTCTAGTTGAGTGCAACTTTGATTTCCTTTATCATTTTATGCCACTTTATACTTTTATTTCACCAAATTTGTGTGACAGCTGTAGTTACTGGTTATATACTGTATATACCACAAGCACAAGATTTAATATGTACAATATAAGATATTCATACGATGTATTGCTTTACAAAAAACTACAGATCAGAATGTAAAATAGTTAATATTGTTTTGTTTTTTCAAACACAAATATGTCTAAGAATACACATTAACATGAGAAGATAAATCAGATAAATCAGCCTATTCATTAAAAAAAAGTAACATTTCATTTAAACAACACTGACAAAAGATTACCCTCATGCAATCATATGAGCTAGCTAAATTACAAAATCATTGTGCAGCAACTATCCATAACAGTGAACTAGTTGGGTTCATATTAACTGTATTATTATCACAGCTGTACAGGCACAATTTAGTTACTTCATGAGCAGGAGGCTCTGACATACCCTCCACGTCAGAAACCTCCAGCAAAAGAGCAGAGAGTGATGCTAACACAGCTAATATTAGCCATGCTACAACTGCTGCTGACTTAACAATTACAGGTAAGCACAAACTAGAGAAGAGCTGAAAATATTTAATATAGTATACTGTATAAAGAGGAGGGTCCCTGCTCCATTTCTCTATCCATGGCCTAAACAACATTTAAGACCACCGCCCAAAACCATCTACAACTACATTAAAATACTGCTTACTTGTAATCTAATGTAATCTGTGATAATGATTGATATATAAAATTACAACAATGATAGGGGGGCATTTGGCCTCCATGATGACTACTTTTACTTTTGATACTTTAAGCACACTTCCCGATAATACTTGCAACTTTTAGTTAAACTTACCTTAAGGAGTTTTTAACTGGTTACGAAACAGTCTCAATTTAAAGGTTGATAAAGGTGATTGTTGAGTCTCATCAAGCCTGAAAAACAGAGATGAGAGGAGGAGCAGAAGTCTAGTTTTGAATTACATTACGTTTAAAGGTTATTATGGAACTTTTGAACAGTGGTGCCTGAATAAACTGCCTGCCCCAGATTTAATACTGATGCCTTCATATGACCTACATAACGTTGCTGACAGGCACAAACCTCGTATCCCCATATTTTGACATTTTTCTTTTTTGTCATAAATAAATGCTATTGGTCATCCTTTATGTCTGTCTGTGGGTTTTACAGATATTTAACTGTTTAAAAGTGCTAAAAAGGAGCTACTAATTTTGACTAAGCAGTATTCAATTGGTTTAAAAACAGTTTTTACTTTCCTGAAAAGTAACAGCTTCTGCCCAACAGGGACAAAAAGCAAACAAGATCAGTGGCTTTAGTTATTTTTGATACCTGCCACGAGGTTGACATGCACACCAGAAGAGCCTATGTTTATGTTTATGTAAGGAGCAAGAGATTTTCCTTTAGATCATTTTTTTTTTTTGGTTTATTTATTTATTTATTTTGTGGTTATGGTGGTGGGAACACTACTGCTTTTGTCCACAAGGGCCTCCCAAAACAACACAAAATGAAAGTTCCTTGTTGCAGCTTTAAGTAAAAGCTCTGAATACTTCTTTCATCACACACTTCTGTCTTTGCTTTTGTCAGACACTTACAGATTTATTATAAATTCATGTTATTTTCCATCACTCTCTTGCTTTTTTTTCCAGACTCACACCTCACCAACAAGTTCAGTTGCCCTTATCCTCCTCGCTGCTCGTGAGTCGAATGCATGGGAAAACACCAGGCCTTGCAGTAAATTCACATGAGCCTCAGCATTCATTCACACGCTAAAGTAAAAGTTGATTGTGATGAAGTTATGCTCTGACTGAAACCACTGTAAGCACACCTAGTTCCTCCTAACTCAGTTTCTCAGGGGTGTGCAGGAGAGCATAAAGTTGCAGAACCTGAAGATGCAGAACACGAGCCTGGAGATCAGATTAACGAAAGTCATGAGATGACAACTCAGTGACAGGGAGTACAGTATGTGTGCACTGATGAATGCACTTCCTTTACTTTTAGACAAGTTCATGATGAAATCAAAAAGCTGCACTCACAATATGCTCTGATGCAGGTGTGTACGCTGCCTCAACATGTGTTACAGCAGCAGCAGCAGCAAAGTGTGAAACTGAACGTGTGGGCCATTCAGCTGCACAGAATGAGAAAAAGAGGAAGCAGGGTTGAGATCCTGTGGCTGTCTCTCTGTACTCAGTCTGAGGACGACGTTCACACAGTCAGATCTGAAGGATTTTAAACACTCTTCTCTCCTCTCCCTGACAGGTTTTAGGATTTACACGCCGCCATCTGTGACCTCTCATCAAATGTAAGTGCAGTTTATGTTTCCTCTCTGAGTTTTGAGTCTCAAACAGTGATCTTCTCACTAGGGCCCCGATCATTACTTGCATTGTCTGAAATGTGAGGTATTTTCCTGCTTTAATACATTTCATCTAGCCTCCTCTGTGCCAGTTCTTTGCCTCCTCTGTCTGTGGGAAAGTAAGGAGACTTTTCCACTTGATGTGCAGTGAGCTGAACTTGACAGTTATCCGTAGTTACACTTGTGCTAACTACAGAAAGAAGCACAATGGTTGCAACTATTGTCTGACTCCGTGTCCTGTAGCTGCAGCAGTTAGAGACACACTCTCTTCTGTACAGTGATCGTTTCTCTGCACAGTTTGTTTTCTGCATTTTAAAAGATTTTACTTCTCCACAGAGGATGTGGTGGTTCGTGTGCCTGGCTGTGACTCAGACTAAAGAAAAAAAAAACTATGCATCATTGCTATAGACTTTCATTGCGTATTCTTCCTTCTCTTTTTCTGTTTCTCGCCCATTTCCTTAAAACAACAAAAATAATCATCTTTAAAGTAGTCTGGAATAGTTTATCATGTTTTTTTGAGGCATTGGACTGTATTTGTGACAAATAGATACTGCTTTCTTATAAGTAGTTTTGTATTGCGTTTTATGACCTTATCATGTGTTTTGTAATGTAAAAACCTTAATTTGATAAGAAAGTAGTAACTACAGATGTCAGATAAATGTAGAGGAATCAATCAATATTTTCCTTTGTGCAGCTCTAAGCTAAAGTGCAGCTCTTGGGTGATGTATTTAATTACTTTCAACTAATGCCTATGAGGTTTTAAAATATCTACCTTCAATTTTCTGCCTTAACTTTAAAGTTTATTCCTCTCAGATTTGTTTATTGAATTTTCAGCGACACACAAATATAAAAAACTCAGATTTGAAGTATCAGTGATGTGTCAAATACAGCATGAATCAACAGCCTTCAGCAGGGGTCCTCAGAGTTACTGCAGGGTCTCCCAAATTAGTTTTTTCCCCCAAAGTGTCTAAAAGTGCACATAATATGCAACATTTTCCTACAAAATAATATATAGACTCACATAAACCTAATCCTTTTCAATCTTCACGGATGACTCACTAGAGGTGTGTGGTGGTGGCTGTATCTGCAGAAACCTGCCTTCTGCATGTTTTTCATTATTTTCTCAATACTTTGCCATGCTCGGGACACTCAGGACCAACCCAAAACGACGTCTTTTCATCTCTCTGATGCATTAACGGCTAACTCGGACAAATCATAGGCCTACAGATTTTTATCATCAACATGAATCCAACATATCAAGGATAAATCAGCGTATTGGTAAAAAAAGAAGAAAAAAAAACTAAACAAAAGCAAAAACATTTAATTCACACATTAAAAAAGGCTACCCATGGATCCTGCTGTAATCATGTGGGCTGGCTAACCAACTAATCACTAGTCGCTATGTGGCACTGATCATAACAGTCGATTAGTTAGCTTCGGATTATTGACACATATTGGCCACTTAGCTGTTTTAGTATCCAAACACTATTCTGCGTCACACTGAGCTGTTTTGTAACTTCTTGAGCAAGAGACATACACTTCACCTCAGAAACCACCAGCGAAAGTGCAGAGATCGGGTGAGGACGAGAGTTGGAGGGTTACTTTAAAAATGTATTTTAAAAAAACTATTCAGTAACGTAATCACAATATGAAAGTAATGTAACTCGATTACTTTCCATTACTTTTGGATTACCTCAGTATAAAATAAGGTAAAATTGTTTAGCCTAATATAGTGTTTTTAGGGCTGCAACTAACGATTTAATTGATTTGTTGTTTGATCAACATTTGTCACCATTTTCTGACACTTCATGGACCAAAGCTCAGGTTGACGTCCTCAAATGTCCACAACTCAAAAATATTCAGTTTACTATCAGAGAGGAGTAAAGAAACCAAAAAATATTCACATTTAAGAAGCTGTAATCAGAGAATTTTTTATTTATTAAACAATGACTAAAATCAGTTAATTAATTGAACAATAATGTCACAAACTTTGTTCACCTGAAAAACAGGTACAAACATGTGGAACACACGGATGTATGTGAAAATGACTCCAAACAATAAATTGATTAAAAAAAACAGATGAAGATTAATTGAATAGTTGATTCATAAAACATCATGTTTAATCATGTTTTATGTTTGATAGTTGGTTTATTAGTTTGTCCAGCTGTTCCTTCCTTTGTTGTGCACAATTGATTGATTGATTGATTTAAAGAAAAAAATGGTGAAATTTCCGCTCAGTGAAGCATTTTTTTCACCAGAGGTCATGATAATGAATTGACAACTGTGTGTGCACTGCACATGGTAATATATCGTTCTTTATTATGAAATTGTAAATTAACTGTATTGGAATACAGTTACTTTATTTTGTATCCAGATTATGTAATCTTGTTACTTGTAATCCTCACAAGCCTAGATAATACACGTAACATCAGCCATGCTGCTGATTTAGCATTTACAGGTAAGCCTAAACGAGCAAATACCCGAAAATATTCAATGCAACATTATGTAGAATCATCTCTCCATTAGCTAAGTGGTCCATGACCTGAAAAACACTGAAGAACACTGGGTTAAATTGAAGAAACATGTAAAAACAAAAAACAAAAACAAAAAAAAACAGTGCAAGTACTTATACAGTGTGGTAAAAAAAAAAAATATATATATATATATATATATATATATATATATATATATATATATATATATATATATATATACATATATATATATATATATATATATAGGATATACAGTGGTCACATATCACTAAATAGAGACAAATATAAAATTCACATAATAAAAAAATATATGTAAGTAGAAGCCAGAAGCTCATAAATAAGCAGTTACACTGGGATAGCAGCAAACACCAACCCTTCAGCATGTGCAACAATGGTTCTGTTAAATTTGTCAGTAATCACTAATCGTACGCCTGATTTTCTCCCTTTAACAAAGTGAAGAACGTCCTTGATCCATGAGAAGTACGAGGGGGGTACAGGTGACTTCCGGCTCAGTATAATCAGACGTCTGGCTAGTAAGGTTCTGCCTTAACTTTTTATAAAAAATAAAAAAAATTGAGGAGCAAAACACTTTGTCTTCCACGCCTTCTTTTCTCCTCCCACCTCCTCTTCCTTTTGTCACCTTCTGTACTCTCCTGCTCTCTTTCCTCTGTCCACTGGAGTCTTTGACGAGGTAATCCCCAACCAGCAGCTTCCTGCTCCTTGTCTTCAACTTGCTCTCTCTCTCTCTCTCTCTCTCTCTCTCTCTCTCTCTCTCTCTCTCTCTCCTCTCCCCTCCCTCCGTCCCTCCTCTCTTCTTCCCCCCTGCACTCTCTCTCTTTCCTCCTCTCTCTGGGTGCCAGAGGAGCTCCAGTGTGAGCGAGCTCCAGTTCCAGCTGGCCTCCCCACTGTGCTGCTGGTATGGCGGACTCTCCTCTGAACCACTCCTGGCCTTCCTTCTCCAAACTCTGGATGAAGAGATGGTCCTTCAAAAGAGGTACGCTGGTGTTTAACATTTAAATTATACTTGAGCTGGTTTGCTGGATAGTCAAGAGCATAGATAAACTGAAAAAAAGAGGAGGGAACTGTCATCCAGTAGGGGTCGAGAACTAGATGTGACCCTCCGAGGATGTGTTGGCAGTTGTTTACCATTTTGACCTGATTTGGGGTTTGTGGTGTGTGCCGGTTGCAGGGTAGTAGATGAGTTTGGTGCATTTCAGCTCAGCTCAGTGAGTAATTTCTATCCCTGGTTCATTGTATGAGACGTGAGAATGCACAAATGTCACCGTGCATGATCAAGTAAAAAGAAACCTCTGATTATTCATTGTAAAATTATCAGTTTGTGTGATGATGATAGTACTGCAAATGTCACCTGTTGAGTTAACAGCCTAGATGAGTTTTCTTTTAATGAAGTTTGGTGTGATATTACAGTAAATCTATTGAGAAAACCAGAGTTCGCTGAGATAAAGACACTTTACAGATGCAACAACTCATATTTTCCTGTTCATCCTCCTCTCACAGCTCACATAACAAGCAGAACTTGAATTGTTTCATGCTCTCTGTTCCCGTGCTGTTATCTTCAGAGGAATATGACATCTTTTTAGACATAAAGCATCCGCGTGGGACACTTCCATTTTGCTTCAGCCGTAGTGTCTGTGCAGCTCGGTGCTTTGAAACAGTAGTCAGTCGAATTTGTGATCAAAGAGGATCTGTGAGATGACAGTTGTTTTGATGTGCGCTTCGACCTCAGATCTGAAAGGCTCTGTGTTCTGTTTTCACCTGCACACAACATCTGTCACACACACACTCAGAAGACAGACACACACACAATGGTCACTGTGACCTTAATCCAAACACTTTGTCCCAGCAGCAAAGTCGTCAATAATGTATTTATGTCAGGTGAGTTACAAGTGTGATTATTATCTTGTCATCTGTGGTTTCAGTAGTTGTAATATATGGTTGTGTTAGTGTGTGTGTGTGTGTGTGTGTGTGTGTGTGTGTGTGTGTGTGTGTGTGTGTGTGTCATCATAATGAAGGTGTTTACTGAATTATGAATCTGTGCACATTGTAATAACTCATCATTGTAAATAATCAACTGACTGTATCATATGATGCCCACAAGAGTTCCTCTTGTGATTGTCATGTATATTGCAAACATTACGCACAGTAATCTTTGTGTTGAACACGTGCTGCCATCATTTCCTTATTGTCATACTTGTCTTCCTTTTCGCAGCCCATCAGAACACAAGCAGGGTTACACACTATTGCACATAAATTTGTCATTTAAGCTGTGTTCACTTTGTTAAAATGACTGTTTTAATTCAGTTTTAACAAATTATTAAACTGATTAATAAATTTGAGGACTAAAATAACAAAATCCTGCACAATTAGAGCATTTATGAATAATTTTGTCACAAGTGCAATCTCCACAAGCATGGTTTTACTGATTTTTTTCTTACAAAAAAACAGTTTAAAGGCATAACAGGCAATATTTTCCTTGAAAAAAAACAATGTATAGATGATTGAATTCCTTTAAATCATCACTTATGACCCTCTAGAAGTGTGAGGTGGTGGTTGAATCTTCAGAGAATCTGTCCCCTGTGTGTATTTCTCAGTATTTTGCTGTGCTCGGGATGTTTCACCAACCCAAAACATCCGTATTTGATGTCCTGGAAATGAGACTCAACAATCAGCTATCATTCTGGTGTGTTCAGGAACAGCTCAGAGGAACTGATTCTACCTTTAAGTTCTTTAAATTCAGCATAATTCATGCAGAGCCGGTTCAGTGCGTGCCTGTTCTTAGTAGGCCGATTGCTTGGCTCCCAGTATTGCTGCTTGCAGCGTTCTCAAGAACCGCTCATCCGATCAGCTTCACACTTATCACTGCACTCCCTTGTGTCCTCAGCAATACAGCCAGCAAGTGTGAAGTCTATCGGATGAACGGTTCTCAAGACATGCAAGGGACAGTCACATATAATTTGTCACGCTCACTCTGACATCATGTCCACACAAGTCCATTAAATGTAGTTGCAATGGCACAAACATTTAGGAGATATGACATTTTTTGTAAAATGCCCACAACTTTTAAGCAAACTTTTGGGGCAAGTTAAGCTGTCTGAAAAAGCAAAAATCTGAAAAGGTAACTTTTTCCAGCTTCCAGAGATGATCTGTGCCAAATTTGGTGATGATTACTCAAAATCTATAGAAATGAAAGTAGAGTGAAAGTAGAATAGTGAGAAAAACAAAACAAAAATCAAAATGGCAGAAAAATCGATCTATACCCAAATGGTTGTTGATTGGTTACAGGCCAGAATGTAAAGTTTGTTGCACCAGATTCAACACTGCAACGCCAAGTGTGAAGTCAGTCAGATTCTTGAGATATGCGAAGACAGTCATACACACACATATGTACAGACAGACAGGGATTCCTTCTGTTATAGTTATAGACATTTGATTTAAAATTGGCATTTGTCAAACCAAGTCAAGCCAAGCCAATTTTATCTATATAGCCCCAAAGTCAAAACCTTGTCTTAGAGGACTTCATGGTCTGTGCAATGTGTGACACCCTCTATCCTTAGAGCCATGATTTGGAAGGGAAAAGTCTACAAAACTTTTTAACATGGAAAAAATGTGGAAAAACCTCAGGAGGAGCAGCAACAGAGGGAATCCCTCTTCTCCTCTTCCCCTCTCTGCCACATGTACAAAGCAAACAGAATAGTAGTAGGAGTATTACAATGAAGAGAAAAGAGGAACAATATTAAAAAGGCCAGTTCATCCCAGTATCAAAAATACATACCTGTGGTACTGTTTATCCATGTAGGCTTTTGGAGACATCAGCTGTAGAGATGTCTGCCTTTTCTGCAGTATAATGGAACTGGATGTCACTGAGCTTGTGGTGCTCAATGCTAGATTGGAAAAACTCAGCAGCCGTGTCTCTTTCAGAAATCATAGTCTGGCAAATAAGCAAATAAGCATCTGGTTGCTAACGGTACACATGTAAACAAGCTAGTGCTGCTGCCCTCTCTTTTGCAGAGATTTAGCCATTTTAATGCCAGTGCTCACCTCTCCACATGCAAATGTTCCATCAAAACAAGTCCCTCTGCAGTATTTTACAGGTCGCCGTTGCTGTATCCTGGCCGAAGTGCTGCCCAAGACGATTGTGATTAGTTTAAAGAAATACAATTCAGACGTTATTTCCCCTATAGGTGAAGGATCATGTGTGGAGCTAGACCTTTCTCCAGCACCTATCTGTCTTATCTGTTAAAACGTTAAAGCTCAGCCAAGGACGACGCCATCAACGTTACATCCTGTGCTGTCACAAGCATGAGCCTCCATGAGCAGATGCATGCTTCCTTCTGTGCAGTGACACGATTGCAGAGTGTAGTTTGGTAGGAAGAAAAATAGTGCAATCTAGTTCCATGATATTGGAGAGAAGGTAGACATCTCTACAGATGATATCTTCAAAACTCTGCAGCTTACACCAAAAGTATCTAAATGGACAAATAGCACTACAAGTAATATGAAAAATCTTTATTTCTGATTTTGGGGTTTAAACAGATAAATCAAATTAATACAAAGTTCATAAAGTATGACACTGAGTAAACATTAAGTGTAATAATTTGAACATGTTTTGAGCAAGGTGTTGATGTAATTTGGTGATGTATTATACTAGTCAGACAGTAATTTTAGTCGCAGAACACCCTTTGTTATGTGCAGCCAAACTGTGGGGAAAACAGCTGACTATGACACTGCCAAAACCATTATGGAGGCGTACACACACCTGAGCACGCACTCACACACACTGATGTTTCATCCTCGTGTGATGTATTAGCAGATATGAGAGGCCAACCATAAAAGGCTACAGCGGCACTACAAGACAGCATCAAGCAGCCGTTGCCGTGTCTGTACCGAGTGTCTAAGTTTACACTTAACATGAGAGGGGTTTGGACGCAAACAAATTCTCCCTGCAGCGGGGACACTGCCATCCCCACTGCAGCCCCGCTCAGGCTGTGATTTAGTAATATAGAAAATAGATGTACAGTGTGCCTGTGTGCGTGTTTATGTGAGAGCATCTCTGGCTGTCACGCTGAAGAGAGGAGTGGATGCTGCTGTTTTATAGCAGGACAGGGTGCAGGACTCAGAGTGTGGCCTGTCTGCATTTCATCTACACTACCTGAGGTCTCCTACATACTGTATATACAAAAAGATCACACCAAGAGCCACACAGAAAACTCTTCACACACACACACAGACAATTGAAACGATATACACACTTATATTATTAGAATTGTCTGCAAGAAAAAGCTCCTGAATGTCAGTACTTTTTGGAGTTTTGGAGTAAAAGGAACTTTTAAAGCCGATCTGTCCTGTGATGTCAAGTGTTACAGACATAAACTCTGAACTCTACTGAGGATGTTAAATGTCTTTGTAACATGGACAGCAAGGCCTCATTAATAAAAACAACAGTCTGCTGATGCCTTTGAGATGTGCGTGATGATCATCAGAGCGGTGATGACTGTCATAACATTCAATGGTTTAAAAGAAGTGGCAGTGACAAGAGCATACATGTCCATAATTTTTTTATCCAATTATATAATATCTTTTTTTAAATATGTACAACTAAGCAGTGCTAAAATAGACTGATGGACTAAAATATGTCCAACAGTAAAAATTTACTCAGATGGTGAGTCAGTAGTCTGATATCAGTTAAGTAGTTATCTTGCATCACAAAGTAGACTTTCAGTTTCCACATACATAGGTGTGAGACCAGAAATACATATAATAAAATATTAATAATATTTCCTGTATACCTCCACACTTGTCATGCATTAAATAAACTGATCTCAAACAGATGGCGATGGCAACAATGACAAACTCGAGGCTTCAGACCAGAAGTTCACAAATCAACAGTTTACACTTGGTTTAAAGCTTTTTGTGATATGCTAAAGGAGAAACTAAATAAGATTCTCTCAGTGGACATTTTTATTTTATTCTTTTTGTGCTCTATAACCTAATATAAACTCCTAGCATATTCATGTTTCTTTTTTATGGTCCAGATCTTTCACCATCTTTTTGCCATTCCTTCATTACTGAAATCACAGATATACTATATAACATATGATACGACACGTGTAGCATTGGTGGCAGCTGTTTTGCAGGATACCTGTTTACACTGGTCATGTTAAATCAGAAGATTCACCTTCACAGGGGAAAAGAAACAGGGCAAATCTATTCAAGGAGACTTGAGTCAGCCCCAGTGGAGCCAGGCTGGCTTAGCCTAAGGCTCGGGTTCACAGGAGGCGTCCCTTATGAAATGAGGCTTATGTAACCTGTTGTAGCTGTGGCTCTCCCCTCCTCAGATGGGCATGATGTGGCTGAGAGCCTAACACTGAACATGACATACACAGACACCCTTAATAGATCCCTCACACACCATGAGACACTGACACGCTTGTTTTTTATTTACATGATATGTAAGAAGTGTTACAAGTATACTCTTCTTACCTTTCTAACCTCACTATGTTTCGCAAAACTCTATATTTGCCTCTGCATTGCATATGTGCTTCATATAGCAGACTTACTGTGTTATATTATCT
>JAJHUR010137406.1:0-26447 GCA_027495735.1 Lutjanus campechanus | reverse complement strand
TGGCTCACATTCATTTTAAGCAATGAATCACTGTTTAACAGGTGCAATCAGACTGTAGTGGGAACTACCTCAGAGGCGGTTTAGAGCACGTTGCCATGTGTGTGGACAGAGTTTGTCACACAATAATGTCACAACTATGCAAGATGCAGTCACAAAACTTTAGAGACGTGTAGTTGAGAGTTTGAAGATTGGTGTGGTCTGACCGATGAGTATTGAGTACTCGGGGTGAAAATTGACCAAAATGAGCTTTCACTTTCAATATTCAAATCAAAAAGGCAGAATCTGTGATTCTCCCAGTATTTTCTTTCCCCTCCACCCCCACCAACTTGTGGAGTGCAGTGCGTGTCCAAAGACAAAAACAACACTTCAAAGATGTCACAGCTTAGCTTACCAGCAGGTCTGTGATTTGATACCATATAGACTATCTTTGTAAGGAAGAATTTGAAAATTTAAAATGACAATCAGGGCATAAAACCAATAATCTGTGATCACTGACTAATGACTACTGATTAAATGTAGTGAGGTAGAAGTGCAACGGCATGAAAAGAAAAGACTAGAGTGAAGCGCAAGCACCTCAAAGTTGTACGTAAGTACAAGAGTAAAAGTAGTGTACATGTGTGTGACTCACCTTATTGAGTTTGTCTGGTGTGGCAGCAACATGAAGCTCAAACAGCAGCTCAGTGAGAACGCTCACAAACTCCTCTCCATCCGCTGCTGTCAAAAATACACAATACAGGCACAGAGACACACACGCCCACGTCCCGTCAGTATACAGTATACTTTACACAGCATATGTTAAAGCAATGCATAAAGTGTAAAATGAGAGCACTTTGTAGCACGTGCAGTGGTTTGACTTGCCCCCATGCTGAGATCATAATGATAGTCATGTTGTTTGCCTTCAGCTAATAGCACAACAGATTCTGTGCTCTTCTGATTCTTGTTTTCGTGCCAAATTAATTCAAACTCCGGTATATAAATTATAATTAGAGCTTAATGTGCACAGCAGCAGCACACATGCAGATTTAACATCTTGATGTTCTGACTCTGTGATATGATGTGAATGTGTCAGTGGTCCCTGAACACCGACACTGGATCAGATCAGTGTTACACCCTCGAGGTAAAGGGACACCCGTCTGCTTTGAACTCTGCACTGCTCTGACATCGCCTCAGGGCACCTGTCGAGCAGGATACGATTACATATAGCTTTTAAAATGTAATGTGACAAGATGGCTGGTGAGATTTGATAAAAACCAAAAACTTGGCATCTCTTGGCATCCCCTCGACACTGAGTTTCACTTTGGTAGAACATTTTCTACTTCGTAAGCAGCGACAACGACAACAGATCAGGAACAAAATGCCTCCAACACAGGTTCCCAGGAGGGCCTAGGGTTTTCCGGGCTTTTGCAAGGAAAAATAATTTGTGTATGTTTTGAGAGAATTGGATAATATTGCTGTCATTGTTGTGAGAAATAAGATTGTCTAACTTTTTCCCCAAACACAAGGAAAATGTTGAGAAAGACAGTGAAAATAACTCTCAACTTCTCTGCTGAAATCTCTCACAAACTGAATCCTAACTGACTGCTCTGCTCCTGACGTTGACCTTTGACCTCCCCGTGGATGAGGCAGTGGTGGGACCAACTCATTGCTTTGCAAGTCACAAGTAAGTCTCAAGTCTTACTTGAAGTCAAGTGCCATGTCCTAAACTTTGAGTTTTGAGTCCTAAACAAGTCATAATGTGCTCTTAACCACAGTTTCACCATGTAAAGCCATCCTAATGTTTGTTCTTCACGTTCTCTTCTGCAACTTGATCGGCTGCAGCTGGACTGGTTCACATTAAAATAACAAAAGACATAGTTTGATGATGTTGTGACGTAGCTTGAGATCATGGGAGTTGCTTTCTTCACTTTTAAAGAACCATCATAGCTGATGAAAATCTATCTGACATGATTCAAGTAGAAATCGTGTTCATAGAAGAGGCATTATTAAAGTTTTGTTCATGTTACATTTAGTCACGTTCGCCAAATTCCTTTCTTGCTCTCTGATGTATCTCATCTGATTTTAGTAGCTGGTACAAAATGCACCATTACTTTGAATAAATTATGGATTTCTCTGGATTTCTGGTTTGAAGATTGTTGGAAACAGTTGGGATAAGTAAGTACGCAACTCAACAAAATATATAACATGTCCAGCGTTTTTTAGACATTTTATTGCTGAAATTTTACATATTAAAGCTTTATCATTAGTTTATTCAGTAAATGAGGGGGCCTGAATTGATTCTTGGATTCCCACTTTCTAAATAACATACTTTTTAATCTTTGTTCTTAGGAGAAGGTATCAAGTATTGTGAAGTCAAAAGGCTCAAGTCTAGGTGAAGTCACAAGTCACTGGTGTTTAAGTCCAATTCAAGCTGCAAGTCTTTTTTGATCTTATTAGGTCGAGTCTAAAGTCATCAAATATGTACCTCCAGTCCAAGTCATGTGACTCCCATCCACACACAGACAACTGAAAAGAAGATTTCATTTACAGGGATCGATATAAATCAAACACCACATAACGTCACAGGCTGACATGTATGAGTTACTGTTATGCTGCAATTAAAGCAGAATTGTCCGCTCAGATTGAGACATTTGGGATAAAAATGACTGGCAGCGCAGTTACAGTCACCAGCTACGATGCTGTTAAGCCTGTCAGTCATGTTACCTATGTCAGCAATTTGCTTGAGATAAAGGAAAGGGAATATTATCAGGAGGGAGAGGAGCTCATAAAAGAGGGAGGATTATGTATGTTCACCGCTTCACTCGTTAAGTGGCAGTAATAACCATTTATTCAGCAACTCTGTATTAAAAAGTATGGCAGGCATATTCACCATTTCTTCATGTTTGCTATAAATATATTATTTTCACATGTTGGGGGAAAGGTATTGCAGTTTTCTAAATCAACAGAAGGGTCCAAACAAAATATTAACAACTCTGGGAAAGGTTTCACTTTTTTCTAAACTGAAATATTATACTCAACCCTTTGCCTTACCCTAATCATTTTCTGACAGGCCCTGAAATACCTTATTTTGTTTCTGACAGCACAATTAACTGTTTTCTTGTGTCTTGGTGTTTGGTAAAGCCTCCAGGAACCTGTGCACTGTTCATCTTAATTAACTGTTGGAAAAGCAAGGCGGCATCTTGTCATCTTCTTCCTATGAGACATTACAATCACTCTGTATCACTAGCTGTGATAGTAATACAAATGTGATAGTAATACAAATGTGATAGTAATACAAATGTAAAACTCATGATGTGAGTTTGGGAGCTTCTTGCATTAAAGGGGACACTTAAGCAATTTAGTATTGCATTGCCATACATTTAGGGGGCTTGTGAGATGGATTAAAACTAAAATGACCACCTCTCAGGTTTATGTCTCCACCCACAAGCCAACATTTGATGTCACAGTTAAGTTGACTTTTGATCTTTTGGATATAAAAGGTCATCACATATTTATCCTACATTTGTGCCAAATTGTGTCATAATTAGCATATGACCAAAAATGTGTTCTGTGGGGTCACAGTAACCTTGACCTTTAACCATCAAATTCTAAGTTCATCTTGAAGTCCAAGTGGACATTTGTGCAAAAAGTTTTAAGTTGTTGCTGAGATATTGCATTTGCGAGATTTGGACGGACGGAGAAATGGACAACCCATAAACATAATGCCTCTGATCATAAAAAGAATGGACAAAATCAAAGAAGCAGAAGCCAAGACAGTATCTAGTATGAGTTAAACACAAGGCAACTCTGGTTTTTAGTCAGTGGAGTGCCTGATATGGGACTTAAAATGGCACACTGAACTAAAAGACTGAATGGAAATTTCAACCAAAGTGAAATATCAGTTCTGATTCTAGACTTTTGATCCATACAGTGCTGCAAGGATGACGCATTTATGTAGGCCAACACAGAAGTTAGCATTGCTCTGGTTCCCTCGACAAAAAGCCAATGGGATTTTTTCCATTGAATTTTGGATTACTGCAGAAAATAAACTCTGTGGTAAAGACAATCTTCACAAATGAACACCACTTTCATGATTTTTGAAGCATAAATGCAATCACCAGAAGTAAAAAGGTAACATTATGCCACAAGTGGACTACACCATGGTCACATGACTTCATGTCACCACTACCTGAATAGTGTTCAGCATGATGACATTTAATGTCCCCAACAATCTCTGTATTCTTATTTAGGCACTAGTTAGCAACTGCCTTTTAAAGATTTTTTTAAAATTAAAACATTTATCAGTGGGATATTTACCGATATATTTTAGAACAAAATGTTTAAATCAGCTTGTGTTAACAACAGAACTTTATCTAAAAACCCATTCAAAAAACCCACTGACTTTGAGACGATGGAGCCAGAGGTGCTAATGCTAACTTATTTCCGGGTTTTAAGACTCATTCCTGCAGCACTTTATGTCAGGACGTCTGCCAGAGTTCATACAAAAAATGTGAATAATGCCAACTGATCCTGGGTCAGTGCTCAGGGACCTCCTCTACCTCCAGCAGGTCTGGTGGTCGGTTGTTTGGGTCACTCACATAGGGGGGTAGAACAGTGTAATTGGGAACTTAGATCACCGTTATCCTTCGTCTGTCCTCCTTCTTCTCTGGCTTCTTTTCTCTCTTCCTCTCCCCCCTCTTCCTCCTCTCGCTTGATGAAGATGTCCTTGAGGAAAATCAGCTCCTTCTTCACCTCCTCCTGCTCCTCTTCTGCCAGGGAGGAGAGGAAGGCTTGGACCTAAAGAGCAGATATATACGACTTCAGCAACACTGTTTTAAAGAAGACTGAAAAGTATTCTATAATCCTCACACTTACCTTGACCTCGCTCTCGTTGGACAGGATCTCCAGGGCCTCGAGGTGTGACAAGCCCTGGTAGTCGTCAAACAGAATACCGTAGTGAGCTGTGGGCGCACTGATTGGCTGATTGCCCAGACGTGCCCGCTCTTTCTCTTTGGCTTCTTTCAACATCTGAAAAATCACAGTAAAATCTTAATTAGCATGCTGCAGAGCTGTCATCTCAGAGAGTTTTTCACTGAAAATCACAAAATTATTCCATCCACGCACGCACACAATACACAAGTTTTACATTATGTATCTGACAGGAGGAGATGTATTGGTTTTATGTGAGTGTTTATCTGCGTGCCTGACTCAGTGAGGCGGTCTTCTGCATCAGGGTCTTGGTCTTTTTGAAACCCGGGTCACTCTCAGCCAGAACGGTCATGGTCTTCTTTCCAATGAACTCCAACGCATCCAAACCTCCACTGATCACTGACTTACCCTGAGAGAGAAAAAGACACCAAAAGACAGACGAGGAGGGAGAGACAGAAAAAGGCAAATTACCAGAGCAAACAAGGAGCACTTAAAGAAAGTGATGAAATAATTAGGAATGATAAAAAAAAAAAAATAATCAAGTAAATAAAATAAATTTCGGCCTGCTAAATTATATACTAGTAGATATTAGTGCTGACCAATAAATCTTATTGTCATGGCATCTTAATAAACACATTGCAAGACTGTCTGAAATGCAATGAATAAGAAAAATCTTTTTATTGATACATGCCATGCAGTAACACTCAGCATGTAAACATTTGACCTGTCAGATGCAGCGGGCCGATACACGGGCCATGCATTCACACCATTGGACCAATCAGATGAAGCCCAAGCTGACTGTCAGCTACCCTCAGATTAATTGGTGTCAGTTTGGTGGCAAATGCAAATTAGTTTGCACAATGGTTGATAGAGGAGAGAAGAGAGAGGACAATGTGGTTGATGATGACCTTGTGGTGAGAATGAAGAGCATTTCTGCTATTTAGAATTATTTTGGATTCAGGAGAGATGATGTGTTCCATGTCATATCATCATCACAATGTTAAACAATATTACCGCAAATCACAGATTTTCTTCATATCATGCAGTCCTAGTAGATACCAAGGCAAAAGCATGTTGTGAAAATATAACATACATCTACCATAGCAAAAAAATATGGGATTTTAAGTCACAACTATGAGACAGTACGTCAGTATTATGAAAAACTAATTCAAAATTTTGACTTGAATCTCAAAATTTACATCTATAAAATGCAAACTCAAAATATTAATACTTAATAACTGCCTTCACCAGTTAAATGTGCTGTTGTTAGTAGCAACCCCAGCAGTTCCAGGACAGACACAGTAATATTGACAAGCATCTTTTATTTACTCCTCATGCAAATTATGGAGGTCCATTCTTTATGGTCAATTTTAAGTCTATTGATTCTTAAAATTAAGAATGGGATAACAAATATGACCTACTAAGTTAAAACTATTTTGAAACTGTGAGTAACACTTCAGATACTGAGTATAATTCTTAGCTTTCTAATTTTATATTCGAGATGCCATCTCAGAATTTTGACTTATAATCTTTAGTTACCATGGTAACTTATTATTCTACCACAGGCAGTTGGTGTTACCCCAGACTCATGAAGGATCTCACAAGAGTGATTATTTCAACCAAAACAATATTCTTCCCATAAGCCTAATCAAGTTTTTTTTAACCTAAACCAACTCAGATCTTAACCACAGTGTTGCCATAATGTTAAACATAATTAGTGCACAATGTAGAAACAACAGAGTTTCACAAATCAATGTTTCCCCTCTGGACACAGCTGTTGGTTCAGTTGAACATTCTGCCTGATATCAAAAGAATTTTGACCTAGTATCTCATAATTATTAGTTATCATGGTAACTTATTATTCAGCTGAATATTCTGTTGCTTAGTAGCAACGCTTGCTGGCACACTTCCACAGCAGACACAGAGTAAAACTGATGAGCATATTTTCTTTAGTCCCCAAGCAAACTATGGAGGCCCATTCTTGCTGGTAAAATTTGAAGAAATTGATTTTTAAAAATTATTAATAAGAAAACAAAAAAAAGTACTTACAGAATATCAAAAATAATAATATATAGGTAAAAGTTCTAACTTGCTAAGTGAAAACAATAAAATAGCAAGGTAATCCCACAATTAAGATTGTAAATCAAGATTTTCACTTTTTAAGTGAAAATTATTAGATATTTAGTCTAAATTTCCAAGTTTAGTGATGCTATCTAAGAATTTTGACTTGCTATTTCATACTTTTAGTTACCATAGTAACTAAGTAACTAACTGAGAAATTAGGAGTATTAAATAAAAAATATATTGAAATTGAAATAGCAAAACTTTTTACTTTCTAAGTGACAATTACTATCTCATAGTTTATAATTACCATATTAAGTTATTATTCTGCCGGTCAGGTGAACATTTTCATACTAGTAGCAACCACTAGTTGCAGTTTAACTGACATCTTTTATCAACTCCCCACACAAACTGTGGAATCCCAACTCACCACCAAATTTGAATTAGGAATGATAGAAGAAAATAGGAATGACAGAATTAAGGTATTAGAAAAAATGCTGTTGTTGAGATAGTAATTAAGTTTTTTTTACTTTCAAAGTAAACCTGAGTGATTTTTAGGACTTTTTGCTGTGTTTTATTCAATACTGTTTTCACATCCATACAAATGTTTTCCAGGCCAACGCCATCTTCAACCAGAGCGTGTTCGGCTCGCTGCAGGGCTCTGAACCTTCATGCATAGTGAGGCCAGAAGAGGGCCAAGAGAAAAGGCAGCATATACAGTATCTTAGTAAGTCAACTTTGACTTACAAAAAATTTGAATAAGTCAAACACACTTGTACATAACACGATTGTCAGTATCGCAAAACAAACAAGGTAGTAAACCAGGATCATGCCTCAAGTAACAGCTTCTGAAATTCAGTGACTTTATCTCCACTGGCAGGTTTCTGTCACATGATTTTGTAGCTTGGCAAGCGGATGGTTTTGCTGTGTGTGTGTGTGTCTGTGTGTGTGTGTGTGTGTGTGTGTGTGTGTGTGTGTGTGAAACTTCACTCACTGTGTTCTGCACAGCATGTGTGATGGTAGAGAAAACGCCCCTGCCAGGAGCTGCAGCACTCGCAGACGACTCCCCAGAGCTGGAGAGGTCAGTCTCACCACTCTCACCTTCTCCCTCTGTCTTCTCCTCTGATCCCTCCTCCTCTTGTGCTTCCTCTCCTACTGAGGTCCTGTGGAGACGCAGGGCCTCTCCTGCCTTCGTCTTAACTGAGGTCAGGCTCTGACCTGCAGGCAGACACACACATGAAAGTAAAGACTCAGGAGAGCCAGAGAGAAAGTGTGGATGGGGAACAATGAGGCACCGAAAGAAAATAACAACAGAGGACATACCGACAGTGGAGGTGGCACTGCTCAGGAGAGATTTTCCCCATGAACCCCAACCTCCCCAACTTTTCTCCTTCTCCTGAGGTGACTTCTGCACACACAAACATTACAGTAATGGTTAGAAAACATTTCAATTGTCAGCAAATTGTAGAACAACTAGAGATACGGCAGTATATATGTTTAAAAAAATGTATTCTAGCCACAGTCCAAAATCTGAGACATGAAACTCTTAGAATCACATAGGACAAATAAAAGCATGGAAATTCTCCAAATTGAGAAACACATTTAAAAACCAGTTTTGACCAAAATGCTTTTACAGAGAAAATGTATTAAGTTTAATTCAAAGTCAAGTCATAATTGATATTAAGCTAATTAAAGATAGAATATGCAGGATTTTTCATTGAGAGAGAGGGAGAGTGACAGCAGCAGCGGTAACTAACCAACACAGAGACTAAATAAAGCAATCGCAGAGTCCCCAGTCTTTTCTGGAAAACAGCTTCCAGAACTTTTCTAGGATATTTTCAGTGATGATCTAGTTGGTACGACAGACAGGGATCCATCCTGCAAATGCTACCATGTGATGTGGCTTCACAGCATTTCCACAACATAACTGAGAGCAGACTATTCAAAATACTCTCATCCATAAACTACCATTTGAACTTTATTATGATCGTGGGAAACCTGACAGTAGTTAGGTTCTAAAGCACAAATAAACACGCCCACACTTCTGTGCAACAGCTGATAAATCAGTCGGTAATAGTTAATGCAGATGTATCAGTGTCAATGCACATGTCTGCCAATCCATAACAAGAAACTACAGCACAGAAATATCAAAAATATGTTTGAGATCATTTAGAAACAGTGATCAGTACATGGTTTGTCCTCCAGAGAGTACAGACAAGTTTATTTTTCAACTACAAAATGTCCTGCTTGACACATAAAAGCTATTGTAAGGCATCCTTGTCTGTTTTGTTTATTTTATGTGTTAATGTAAAAAAAACAAAAAACAACTCGACCTCCAACATCAAATAATATATCATAATTAAATCTCTAAACTCTCAAATATCAATATTGGTACTGGCCTTAAAAATCCAGAATTTAGGAGTTATAGTGCAATATTCACTGTATGTCAAGAAAATTTCAGTGACAAGCAGAGAAACGAATGCTACAGACCTGCACATCCTCCTCTGCAGCCTCTGGCTCCAGGCTCACTGGTTGGTCACATTCGATCACCTGACCCTCAGCAGGAGGCTCCGGCTGGTCAGTCTGGCCCTCTGAAGTCTCAGTGATGACGGTAGTGTCCTCTGCAGTCTTCTCCTCAGTGGCCTGTGGGAGGACGGGACTCTCTGGGATCAAAGGAGGCTGCAGAGGGACATCCGGGGAGTCCGGGTCATCGAGAGGGGATTGAGTGGTTGGAGGGCTGATGAGGTCAGCAGAGGGGTCTGCATCAGAGGGGGCAGTGTGGGACATGGTGATCTGGAAGAGATGTTTGATTTTAGAGGGTTTTAGTTGACAGAGTGCTGATCTGAGCACATTTTTCATACACAACATACATAACATTAAATTAAGTTTACAATGTGCAAATAAATGTATTAAATATATACATATATACATTTTTCATGACTGATTAATCTGTCGATTCATCAATTAGTTGTTTGGTCCAGACACCTCATATTAGCACAAAGTTCAAATTATCAAGACACAAAGATCACTAAATTAATTCAACATGTTCGCAAACATTTCTCTTTAGTGAGGAGACCATCATTGCAACATGCAACAATCACTTCACCACCACTTTCATCCATGTCTTTCCTTCTCTTTGCTTATAAAATGTTGTATCTACTGGGTTTGGCTAATATATTTCTAATGATTAAACTTACAAGTGGGTGAAATATCTGATATTTGATGACTGAATAAAAACACAAGCTTTATGGTAGACACAGAACAGAAAGAGTAAACTGATTCAATCAATAATAATCATTATTTTGAATCTAAGGGTTATTGTAGTAAAGTCAGATGTTACAGCAGTGTACAATATGAGGTATAATGAAAATATTTTAATTAGATTTTTGATATGTTTTTTAAAGGACCTCTTGCATAATTTCAGTATGTTGCGTTTTTCATCCTTTGTATTTGTTTAATCTCTCGGAAATAGATAAAATATTTAAATGAGAATTAGTAAATGACAGGAGCATTTGAGAATGATGGAACAATTAAAATTCAATTATGAACATTATGCAATTGTGATTGCGTTATTTTTTAGATTTTCTGTTATAAGCTTAAAAGGGAAAATTGAACCACAATTATTGATTATCGCGTCATGCTTCAACACCACCATCTAGTGGTCAGTTGCTGTAGATGCATCCACATCATTACTGTCATCCTCCTTTGTTTTCAATCATTGCTAAGTTTGTTTAAGGCTGTTTCCTGGCAGCAAAATGTCATTTATAACAACGTTATCTCTGACAAGAACAAGCGGTATAAAAAAGATGGTAAATTATCCGGATCACAATACCAATATATATTTAGCCAGACAAAAAAAAAGGAGAACAAGGCACAATAAGTATGATGTGACAATATTTTCTTGTGCTTTTGCCCTATAGTAATGAGAAAATAAATGTAGTACTTAATCCATAAACTGTTATGAAATCCAGAGGAGATTAAATTGCAGCCTCTGACTATTCATTTGAGCTGGTTAAACCAAGACAATCATTACAAAACATCAACATGAGCCTTCTCAACGTATGTCAAAGCCTCTTCTGCTTCTTTTAACACAATTTTACCACATTATTACACCATGACAACTTACACAACGATGTCAAGCGGACACTGAACAAAGACCACTGTTGTATTTGAAAGCAAATATGACAATTAGCCTATTATTCCCAGCTTTATCATCTTCTTAACGGGTAATACAAATACAATTTCAACGCTGCGGAAAATGAATGAAGCTTCAACGCCTGTTTCTGTTGATGCAGATTTGTGTCTTTTAGTTGTTGCAGGCGAAGCAAAGTTATAAAGGTCAAAGACAGTTTTGTTTTTGTGAAAGTGACAGTGCAGCTCACCCGTTTGGTGTCAGACAGCGGCTCCTCTTCCGCCCCGCCACGTCGGCAGGCCGGTCTGTGACTGCACCGAAGAGTAACTACAGACAAGATGACTCACTGCCTCAGGAACAACTGTCGTCTGTTAGTCTATAAGTCTATAAGGCTCTAACAGCCACAACAGCAAGTAACTACAGCTAATAACTATCATCATTCACCTTGCTAGTAAGCCAGTTCATTCAACTAAAAAAAAAGTTCTATAGGCAGTTTTATTCATATAGTACCATTCAGACACAAGGCAAATCAAAGTGCCTAACAGGAGCATAGAAATACATTAAAATAAAACGTTAAAACAACATTGAAGTTGCATTTGAGAACATAAAAATAAAAGCTGAAAGCAAGCCAATAGGTTGTTAAAACATTACAGATATTGCATTTAAAAGACACAAAAACAAAAGCGAAAGGAAACAAATATAAACACTATAGCGCCCGATTATCTTATATAGAGAGTCAAGCACTTTATAACAACAAGCATCAAACTGAAAAAGGCCATTTATGAAGTGTGTGAATGCTGGATGCTGAAACTGCACGCTGGCTTTAGAAGTTGAATAATACCATGAGTGTGTGAAAGATGTTGAATATTTAAAGGTCTGTTGCAAAGCTAACATGATGACTTTAGTTAAGCAACTGAAGAAGTTTGAATAGTTGAAAAGGTGGGAATGGGGTGACAGATGGAGAATACTGTAAAAGCTATACTATACTGCATTATGAGCTGGAAACTGAACTGATTTGTTTGACTAAAAAACTGCATTGCTTGACGAATGGCTGGGAGTTGAACAGCACTGCTTTCTGTTTGTATTGAGAGGCAATGAGGACATATGAATAGATGGAAAAGTAGTAAAAGGTTGCCTTGGTATGAATGGGATTTAAATGTGGAATAACAGTCACAATGTATGAAAGATGTGGAGTATTTTAAGAGTTTAATGGTAAAGTGAAAGTATGAATGAGTATATGTGTTGAAGCTAATAACCACACAGAATTCAACTTTCTTGTAAGCTAGATACAGACAAACAACAGATAATGATCTAAGAGCACAACGAAAGTATCAAATAAAGACAGGCTGTTGTTGTTACTATGCTATTTTTTCAGTTATAATAACTGTTTCACAAACTATAGTAGGTATTGTTTTTATAATTTCATTGGCATTATGGGTTTTAAAATGTAGACACGTTTATCAGAAGCTACGCCTCCTGTGAGCGAAGACGCATATGAGCAGGAGGGAATCATCTCGCTTCGCCTGGATACTTCATGTTTGAGTAGAAAATACAGTAGATTTGTTTGGGATTCTTTGCATTTTAGAGTTGGAAAGCCTATTAACAATTCTTATTGTACTCATTAATAACAATATAAGTTTAAAACAGGCATTATCCCCTGTCTGATTGTTATATTAATACTTTAGTGTCGGTAGCATTTTGCACCGTGGCTCGTTGGTCTAGGGGTATGATTCTCGCTTAGGGTGCGAGAGGTCCCGGGTTCAAATCCCGGACGAGCCCATATTTTTCCTCTAAATATACATGGTCGGATATTGATTATATAAGCCAAATAATTGCTTTATAGTGCGCCAGTAGTCTCGAAATGCAGAATACACACACAACACACACACACACACACACACACACACACACACACACACACACACACTAAGAATTCTTTCTTTATACTTTCTTCAATATTTTGCACAGTCTTCAAACACTGTAGACTCTTCATTTTAGAATAATACAGTACCCTAGATTTTTATTTTAATTGTGACTTACTAGTTTATATTTATAACTTGACTTTTGCTGTACTTGTTTTTGCTTATTGTGAGTGGTATACACCACAACACTAACCCTAGTTTCCTGCATATGAAAATGTACTTGGCAATAAACCACATTATATCACAAGTCAAAAAATACCTCGACTTGTAGCCTCTACTTTGTTTTTGATATTGAATTAATTAATGTAAAAGTCATTATACTGCCTGTCTGTTTGTACATTTGATAAATCTGTCTTGTGTGCTAGACCATGAATCTATTACAATTGCCATATTATATTATATTATATTATTATATTATGAGACAAATACACAGATCATTTGATTGATTAAAAAAACAAAATTTGTGAAAATGTATGTCTGATAATTATTGGGGCCAATAAATTATCAGCCGATATTGGCCTATCCAGCTTTATCGGTCTACATCTGGTTACACTATTATTTGATTTGACAGACTGTCAATACATTTAATTTGAATTCTTCAACAAATGATCTATAATAGCCAAAGTATATATATATGCAATTTTATAAAAATTTCTTCCCAATAAAAAATGAATGAACATTTGCAGAGTCAGACCCGTTTTTTGTTTTTGTTGTCATAGTGATGTCAGTTAGATTTGGTTCAGTCAGAGCTTTGGAATATTAAATGCTCAATCTTTGCTCACTACACCTGAGCCTTTCTTACCCTCAGGTGTGCATAACTACAGGTTATATGAACTTCTTTTTAAAATAAAAAATGTGAAATTATCAGTCATCTTATTGGTCTCAGCCATGAGACAACTGTGAATTAATCTTCTGTCAATCCAGTCATCTACTAACAACTCCATTAACTATTTCAGCACACACACACACACAAGGAAAAGTGAAGACAAAGCACTCCATTCTGCAAATATTATCAATAAGTTTATTAAGTGGTATGAATATTCTGTTTTAAAATAAATGCAACATTGCAGATAGATCTGTACAGTTATATGTTCACAGTTTAACATGTTCCCTTTGAATTGCCAACGTTTAGATTAAAAAGAGAGAGGGTTTATTACAGACACATCATAGAAATGTATACTATCCATTATTATGAGAGTATCAAAAATCATGCTTAATAAAAACCTTTAATTGCCCTTTCAGTCTAATAATCACTTATAAAATATATATTATATTACAACTTATATTTGCAGAGATACAAAAACATTTACAAGCAGAATATCCCGGGGCAAACGCAGATCAGATGAGCCGCTACATTCGTGCATGTATGTGTGTTTGTGTACATGTGAATAAAAGAAAGCATAACACCATTTTCTGGTATTAAATGACAAATCAAGACACCTGTTCAATGTTTTGGATCAAGCTGACCAGCAGAAATGAATAGAAAAATCTGATGTGATTTAAAAATGTTTGGCTTTGGGAAAGTTTTATATATATATTTATATATAAAGTGCACATTGGAGACATGTACAAAGACGCGATAAACAAAACTATTTTGTTCTCCAGAAGTTGTAAAAACACAAAGTTGTGCTCTAAAATCTTGATGGAATTCAAAAAATGACTTTTGATTAAGAAAACTTTGGAATTAAACAAGATTTTCGGTCAGATCACATATCCTGTAAGGAGGGTTGGAATAAAACTCATCTGCTCCTGAATAAACAAAGCTTAAAGAGCAAATTTCCCTGCTTTGCACTTTGCATTTTTCCCATATAAAAGTGTCATAGAATAAAAAAAGGCTACCATGGTGTCACATCACAAACCAAACAATAGCTCATATAGATACATAAACTTGATATAAGACATTTTCATTGCTTCTACCCTTAAACCAACCGAGTGGTGTCTTTTCCTCACTAACACAATAATGCCCCTGTGCAGCAACGTTCACATTTCTGAATGAAAACATTAAAAACACTTCACTCTGACAACGAATGAGACCCAAAGTCCCCTTTTTTTTATTTAACCCAGATACCAAAAAGCACACCAGACCAAGGCTGCTTTTATTAAGTGCATGTTTTCTGCTGTGTGTGTATGTATGTACAAGAGGAAAGCAAGCATTAGCTACCTGTTTGTTTCTTTAAAGTCACTTCATGATGTAAGCTTGTAGACATCATAGACAGTAGAAGAAGTGGACAGAGACACTGGGTCTTAAAAGTCAAGTCTTAAACCTGCATTGTTACTAATGGCCAGCAGGGGGCGACTCCACTGGGTGCAAAAATAAGTCCGATTATTTGTACTCTTATGAGAAAATGATACTACTTCTACACTTTCTGCACTTGATTTATTACATCAGAAAACAGTTTATTAATAAGTTTATGGTCTCAATCGCTAGTTTCAAGTCTCGGAGTAAAATAGACGATAAAGCAGGGTATGCTTTATTCACAAAACTCAGATATAACTGTCAAATTAGACAGTATTGATCAAATATGGATCAACATTCCTGTACAACATTCCACTTTTTCAGAAACATAATTTGGTGTACTGTTTAGCTGTAATGCGAGAAAGACTGCAACAAGGCGACCATTATATGTCTGATTTCCAACGAAACCTGTCAAATGAAACTGCAAATTTTGGGAGTATGGATCAAATATGGATTGATAATTTGTAGCTGCATCTCCTATTTCTCACTTAAAATGTTTTCAGAATCATAACTTTGTGTACTGTTCAGTTTTATTACATGAAAGACTCTTAATACATCCATGGAAAGATTGCGACCCGGTGGTCGCCATTATGTGTCTGGTTTCCAACAGAACCTCCTGAAACGCATATCATGCAGTCAGACTAGGCAGTGTTGATTGAATATGGATCAACATTCTGATCAATATTCTCTCACTACATTGCTTATTTCTCACTTAAAATATTTTCAGAAATATAATTTAGTATACTGTTTAGTTGACATACAAAAAAGATCCTTAACACATCTATGGAAAGACTGCGACCAGGCGACCGTCATTATGTGTCCGGTTTTCAAACAGTCTCATGAAACTCACATCAAATTGTCAAACTAAGCAGTACTGATCAAATATGTGTCAAGATTTAGTTACTGCATTGCTTATTTCTCAATTAAAATGTAATAGACACATAATTTTGCGTGCTGTTTAGTTTTAATATTAGAAGATCCTTAATACATCCGTGGAAAGATTATGATCAGTCGGCCGCCATCATTTTGTCCTGAACAGACGAGCCAAGACTGAGAACCTTCCAAGTCGCAGTACGTCACCCACCAGCTCAATGCTCTTACCAGTACTGCGCATGCTCTGGCTGCAAAAAACCAAGATGGCGACCCCCATAATGCCAAACTCGAGGCTTCGAGACAGTAGTCCCCAAACCAAAGGGTGATGTTATGGTGGCTCTGTCCATTAATTATTCTACTGTCTATGGTAGAGGCAGACGAGGTGTGTGGTGTTTTAATGTGGCTGTCCATGAAGGAGGAGTTAGCGTTAGCAGTACGTCTCACAGGTAGCTGAAGAAAGCTGATGTATGTATGACACGATGCACAGTAGGTGTGTGATGATACATTCTGGATAGTTTCACATTATATTGGCCTAGCTAGCAAATAACGTGTGAGTCTGTGTGTTTAAGTCCACAATCTTTTCTTGAATGCATGCAGAGAAATGAGAGCTGATGCTGCAAAAAGAAGTTTGAGCATGCTGTATGCAGAGTCTGTGGCTTAAACTGAGCGGGTGATGGTGCAGTTTGGTTCTGCAGCCACAAGAGGGTTCTGCTCTCAGGCCAGCTGAGATGCTGCAGTCTCTTTTTTATATTTATAAAAAAGTGTCTGGACCTTCCAACAACCTTAAGTGTATAATAATGTCAAAATGAGCTGATGATAAATCTGTATAAACTGATGGATGGTGTGACAACAGCTCGTATTCAGGTTAATGAGGTGAAAGGGTCTAAACTTGCACCCTGAGGAACATTTCCCCCACCAGCTCCCTGTAGGAGTCCAATGTGTAAGGTCAGCTCTTTAAAATCTCCCCCTTAAGTCAAAGTGGTACAGTCCATGATTGAAACAAGCACCAAGTTGCTTTCAAGCTGCCCGTTGGAGGGAGGGTTTCACACCAGGAGGTGGCGTTTCTTGTGCAAAGCCAGGTGATCAGAGCGGGAGAAGCTGCGTTCACAGTCGGGGCACTGGAACGGTTTGACTCCTGTGTGCTTGCGGAAGTGTCTCGTCAGCTCATCTGAACGTGCAAACTTCCACGTGCAGCCTTCCCACATGCACTTGTAGGGCTTCTCACCTGCACATAGAGAGAAAGAACAAATCAGTGAAAAGGTGTAAAAGTAAAAGGTGACGTTTGTATAGACTGAAGAACCCAGTGAGCAACAACCAGGATTTCAATGTTGAAATCCTTGAAATTCTAGTTGAAAACTGTGATATGTTCAACAATTTTGATAATTTGTTCAGTTGTAGACTTTGAGACAATATTTATTAGTGTGAAGGTTTCAACTGCTTTCAGCTTTTTAGAGGATAAAAAATGTCACTAATGCAAATTCCTGTGAAATACGGTCGAAATGTGAACGCTCCATCAACGTCTTCAAACAGTCGGTGAAAACGCATCTGAACATCTTTTCACCAGCGACCATCTTTTTACTGGAAAAATGCTCAGTGGGGTTCAACTTGAGTGTGAATTGAATCTTACCGGTGTGTGTCCTGCGGTGTGCTTTGAGGTGGGAGCTTTTGGTGTACACTTTGTTGCAGCCGGAGAAGTCGCATCTGTGAATTCGCCGCTTCTTCAGTGTGTCAGGAGATTCAGCAGGGAGAGGATGCTGTGTAGCTGGGTGAACTATTACTGATGGGTTGTTTCCCCTACGAGAGACAGACAGAGGAGATCAAATGTTAGAGCTGATATTTTCAAACACTGGGCTGCAGCTCAGCTAATTATTTTATATCTAAATCTAAAAGAATTCACATTAATAAAAAACGTCAAATTGAAATGCCTGATTTCAATGACCAGACCAGATTGTGACACATCATCAAGTAGCGACAAAGCTGTTTTAGCTAATGTTTGATCAGATGCAGTGACACAAAATGGATCTTTTTTTTTTTTGAGACAAAAAATTCATGTGGGAGATAATCTTGCATCAGTAAATGCTCCAAAGTGTGTGGTGAGAAAATGTGACCTTGAATACATTCAATTTGGATTCATAAGACAGTTATGCTGAGTTAAAAAAAAAAAGAAAACATTGTGTTGAATGTGGTGAAATCCTGTCACAGCCAAGGTTATTTTTTTTCTCCCTTCTTTGTCATATACCATGTTTTTTCTCATTTATTTGGGAGGGTGGTCCTCAGAAATCCTTTAACAATGAGAAGTGCATTCAGAGTTCGAGCTGCTGCTTTATCTGATTTGACCAGGGGGGGGCGCTAGTGTCAAATAACACCTCCCTTCATGATGTTGAAAAATTACTGTAAGCTGAATTCAGTTGCAGGCTCTCTCCCAGTGCAATAACAACCTCTACCAGTCAGGAAGTTGAAAAACACCTCCCGCCTTTTTCCAGTCCACCACGCCTTTGCTTAGTCCTGTCACCTCTCATGCTTTGTTGTTTTCTTTCAACCATTCAACAAATTCATTCACTGGAATCTGATGCAAATCCTCTGACATACAGCTGAAAACAAGAGCTCTAGAAGAGTGAAAACTGTGAAATCGTAGATGCAACTTAGCAAAACTCTTTCCAGACTCATATCGAGCTTCAACAAGCCCAAGAATATTAGGTTTTGAACTCTCTGCGCCCTGTGTGTGAGCCTGTGCATGCAAAAGTAGAGCGTAAATAATCCAGCAAACTGTAATAGAAAATAACAGAATAGAGTCGAAAAGTGACTTTTTAAAGTCTTTTATGGTCAGAAAAGAAAACAAGAGGGAGTTATCTTTCTGCACTATCATTAAAGAGTGTGTGTGCGAGTGTGTGTGAGTATGTGTGTGAGTGTGTATGCATGTGTGTGCGTGCATAAGTGGCAGTTGAGAGCAGGTGTCGAGTGTTGAAATATGAATCCCTCACAGATCAGTTCTGCATAAAGGAATTTGCAGAAAATCCCCCACGTTACACACAACACACGCACGCACATCATTTCAGTTCAAACACACCCAATCATTATTATACACGTTTAGAAAACATGACCTATTTACCGTATACATACTGTGTATTTACATTGTTCATACGTGCGGTGATGACAGATGAAGACACACCCACTTTTTTCCCTTAAGGGTCCAATTATTTCACGGTTGTCGGGGCAACAACAACTAGTGATGGGAAGCGAGAACTAACTGGCAACATTCCCAGATTATTTCATGTATAGCCCACCTGCAATTATGTTTTTGAGGAAAACTTTGTAGAAGAAGAACTGGGGTACAAAACAGATGACGATGGGAGGTGAGGAGGAGGAAACAGGATGAGGGGGGTAGAAAAGGAGGGCAAGAAGGAGTGGGAGATGCTGGACAATGAGCGCTAACATGTACAGGAAGTGCAGAGCGAGGACAGAAAGAAAGAGATGGGAAAGGGAGGAGGAAGAGGAGTGGAGGAGGTGACAGGCTGAAGATGGCTGATATGAAGCTGTGTGGCTGACTGGAAGGTGATAAGAGGAGGCGGTAATGAGAGGTGTGGCTGATGGACGCGACTATAAATGACCAAATAAAAGACGCCACAGTGGAATGAAGGAATCTGACACACCCCACCCACACACACACACACACACACACACACACACACACACAGAGTTCAGTGTGTTCATGACAGTTGACATGTTACTACTCCTGTCCTGAAAATGAAAACTCATCTCTACGCGTCTTTGAGCTGCTCTTAGCAAACATCTGCTCACCTACATTCACACTCCATCAACAAAAAGAGGCAACAGAGCTCGGAGAGACCGTTTATGTCCAATTCTCTTTTTTGTTTTTATTTCACACCTGCTTTGGCAATTTAAAAATTTGTTTCCCATGCCAATAAAGCCTTTTTAAATCGAAATGAATATAATTGTTATAATTTTTTAAATATATTTTTTATATTTTTGTCAATGGCGTGAAAACAGTGGTACAAATTTATCTTTTAATTTTACTGAACAAAGCCACCCTGCTTTTTCTAAAAGCAGGGTGGCTGTTGTACCTAAACTTTTCTACCACACTAACTAAGTAATTTTAGACATTTTTGCTTTTATTAGATAACACACAGTAGGGAGCTGACAGGAAATGTATGCCATTATAGTGGTTTCTCAGAAGGAGAAGGCAAATAGGTAAAATTGAGTGAGAGAAATGATTATTTTATTCATGTTATGTTATTTTGTTATGGGTACAAATACATTTACTGAGAACAGATTAAATTATTCTTTGTATTAGGGCCACTGTACTAGGTTAAAACATATTCTCTGACATTAAAGTGGTAAATTTATGAGTTAAAAATGTCAACATTCTCTGAGATTATAAATTATAAATATGTGACAAACAATTCTCTGAGATTAAAGTCACAAGTTCAGGAGAAAAAAAAAGTAAAAATAGAGGGTTTTTTAAAAATTTATGCAAAGTTCCTCATGTCAAGACAAAGTTAAGCTGCCTTCAAATGGGTTCATGTTTACTGTGCTCATGAGATGAGTCCATATGACTGTTGTGGTATTCACAACCTCGTAAGTGAAATTTTTCTGAAAGCTTCGAGTTCTTCAGTCGTGTACATGACTTCTCACGAGCTGAAGGCAGCATTTCACACTGATAAATCTGTCTTACCTCATGTCAGCTCAATACCTTTTAACAACCATAACCACTATTGCGGAAACGAATACAATAAAATTAAGTTTCTTAAGAATTACTGTTGTGTGAAAAGTTCAACTTTGTCCAAACACAGACACAACAGAATAAAATAGTTCTGTGGTAAAAGTTATTGCAAAAAATGGTGGTAATGTGTTTGTTCGATGAGCATCGATGTTTTTCTTTTCTCCCCTGTCAACAATCAGTCCATCTTGTACAATGTAAGTCTCATTAAAATGAGTATTGATAACCCTACAAGCATTGTGGAGCACAATGCTTATAGAGTTACTGGTTATTGTTCCTGTATGAATCAATTTTAATTTTTCATTTAAAATATGCACAGCCCCCTCTGCAATAACAGACCCTGCACTAAGGGATAAAACAAACGGGGTTGTTCTGGTATCAGTACCAGTAAATCATATAAAATCTGGTATTTAAAAACTTCAAACGATACCCAGCCCTAGTTTTGGGACTCCACCTGAATTATAAAAGAAAAAATCCCAACAGGAACAGATCTTGATTGGCTGAGAATCAGCCTCTGGCCACCACTTCCATATAAAGTTAAAGGGGAAGTTCTGCAGGAGGCAGTGAAACGTTTGGTGCTTCTTTCAAAACTTCTATGAGTGTGTTGTGTGTTGGTGCGTCACTGACCCGTATTCGTGTGGTCCATTCCTGATGACTGATGATTTCACCTCGTGGAGGTCATGAACAAGCTCAGGGCGAGGCTCTGTTTTAATTTGCTTGTGCAGGTCGTGGGCGTCGCCTCGCAGCTCCAGCGGCTTCATAGAGGGAACTGGGTAGAGATAAAATAATCACCAAATGTGAGGTAATCAGTATGGTCAGGATTTATTCAAAGTTACATGCTGTTAATATCTCACACATAAAATTAAGATTGAAACTGCACGGCCACAGGTCAGAATTTTAGTTTTGTTTTTTGTTTTTTTTAATCATCCCTATTATACGTCTCTTTTTCTACGACTTTGGTGATCCTAACTTTTGATCTAGCTCCATCATTCAGTCAAAACCTTGGTTTATGACCAAATACCTGCAAAAGTAATGGAATCAGTTGAACTTTGTTTTTAGTGCTAATTAGCAAATGTAAGCATGCTGATATGTGAAACCAAGATGGTGAATACGGCAAACACCGAACCTGACATTAGCCTTTAGCTAGCAAGGCTGTACCTATGTGCAACCTCACAGAGCCAGTGACAGGACTCTATGTTACAAAATAAATATTTTTTATCCAAACAGTTTTTGTCTAATTTGGGGTTCTACATTTTTACTGCAGAATATTTCTCTGTTTTAACCGTTAATATTAGTATCTTTGTTTCTTTTGTTTTGTTTCGTCCTTCTAGGAATAGGGACACTATAATTAAAATGTACATGTCAGTTATGCATGCATTTTGTGATTCTCATGCACATCATATATATAAGATTCAGAGAGGTGACCTCTGTGAATTTCAGTAACCTCCATCTGACCACAGAAAACAGAAAAAAACGTAGCTTCCCTTAGAAACAAGAATCTGTCGAAACTGATATTCTTAAAACAGATGAGAAGCACTTCCTCATTTTTTAGTAAAACATATATTTCATTATTATTTAAGAGGAAAGTAGGCAACACTTTCTGAAGGTCATGTCTAATACTGTTACTAGAAGTGTTTTGCTCACAAGATCTGGGAAAAAACCAATATCCTTTATTTCAAGAAACTATCAAGTTAAATGTGTATTTTTTTTATTTAGTTAATTAGTTTCTTTAAAAAAAAATCTTGTTATACTGTCATTGTACCACTTTTTTGTAAATTAACAATTACATTTATTGTGTGGAACCAGTAAGCAATAGAAACATTTTAAATCAGTTAAAGCATTTTCAAACCAATACTTTGTGGCAAATCATTGATTTTTTAAGCAAGTAGTAGTGTGATAAGCGAGATAATGTACAGTGAGCAGGTCATTATTTAGCAATAATCTGCTCACTGTACATATACACATTAAACATACACTATATCATGTTAATTTCAAATAAACTCAAATTAAATCTAAATTGAGCAAAACAAAAAGCAAGGCCTCACCTGTGTTGTGGTCCCTGCTCCGATGATGGTCATCACTGGCAACAGGCGGGCTCACCATTATTGACTGAGGCAGTTGGAGCAGAGGGGGATAGAGGACTGAAATAGGCATGACCGGAGACACTACAACCCCTGACCCCTGAATAACCCCGGAGCCCGGGAATCGAGGAGCCACCATGGTTAGGTAAGGAAGTGAGGCCGTGGGTGACGGCAGAGCGTGGGAGGGCGAGGACCTCAGATGGGAGTGTGGCGGGGAGCAGCGAGGGGAGGCGCGGCTCGCCGTGCTGTATGGGGAGGGTGGGGAGCTGCGTGAGGACGAAGCCGGGGAGGAGGCGGAGGAGCAGGGAGGGGAGGAGGAGGAGGAGGTGGACGAGGAACGCTTGCTGACGGACAGGTCCACGGGCTCCAGCTGGGTGTGTTGTGTGGGGTGGCTGGGGGTGTGGGACTGGGAGAAGGCACGCATCTGTGTGGAGGGGTAGAGGTGGGTGGGATGGGAGAAGATGACTCCGTATGGCTCCGGGTAGAATGACTGCAGGAGGAGAGGAGAGGATGCAGGAGAAGGAAGCAGTGAAGGGGACAAAAGAGCAGAGAGTTAAAAAATTTCCGTTCTGCCTTGAATAACAGGGAAAACATGTTTCTGCCACACAAACAGCTACAGCCAGCCAAAAAACTGAAACCCCTCTCTGTTTGGGAGCGGATAACTGTTATGTCTGAGTACAGTGTGTGTTTAAGTGTGTGTGTGTTCATTAGCTTGCTGCCTGGCAGTGTTCGCACCCATTGTATGCAAATGTCCACTGTACAGCAGCCTGTTTGTCCAGGAAGAGCAGGAATGTGGGAACCAGTCTGTCTAGACACGTAGCAGGCAGTGTGTGTAGGTGTGTGCGCATGTGTGCGTATGTGGGTCAAAGTTTCTACATGGCATCAAAAACATGTCCAGGCATGACGGGAGCAACCAAACACAACCAAGCACCCAAAGCTACATTTAGACAAACACACGTGTCTTACCGTCTCCATGTCTGTCTTCAGAGGGTAGTCATACATCAGCATGGCTGCACAGGCCAGGCTCCTACAAAATAAAACACACAGCCATCAGTACACATGATTAATACATAACAATAGATTATTTTAAAATTAATTTCATTTATTTAATGTTCAGTTTGGTTTAACATGAAAGCCAATAATGATCCACAACCAGTGGTTAGAAGAAGTCCTCAGATCCTTAACTTCAGTAAAAGTCTGGCACTTGAAATAAATATACTACAAGGAGGTTTTAACTTGTTATGAAACCATCTCATTTTAATACTGACCTGCCCCTACATGAGACCATCAGCGAGAAGATTGGATATTTCTATATATTTATTCTTCCCTGCCACCGGGTCAGATTCTCTTTGAAAACAGATGAAATGATTCATGGCATGCAAACCAGAAGAGTCTATGTTTACATTTTCAGTTATGTTAGCCAATTAAAAAGAAGCAAGAGGAGATTTTTATTCAGAGAATTTTATTTAATGTTGGGAGAACATGTGGGAAAAACTACCACCTTTGTCCACAGAGGCCTCTGAAATCAACAAAATATGCATGTTCCTTGTAGCTTGAGAATAAATACTTTGTTAAAAGTGAAAGAATGACATTTAAAACTATACGTAAGAGAAAGTACATTAGTGGTATCAGCTAAACATACTAATGAAAATCAGCCCAGACGACAGACAGTTCAGAGGCTCTTAACCCACAATAGGAGGGTTTTGGCCTGTCCAAAGGGTCACAAGACAAATCTGAGGGGTTGGAGATGTTTAATGGGGTCAGAAGAAAGAAAAACCATTGTTCTGCCACATCATTTTGAACTAATTTTTCAGATTTTTTTCTCACCTTTGCCTTTTATGTGAAATATTAGAAGGTTTTCCATCTTCAGGCCTCAAAACAGATGTTTAAATTAACCCATGTGAGAAGTTTAGGGAGGGAATCTGTTTTGTCAAAACTACTAACAGCTCATAGACACCTGAAATATGACAACTCAACTAGACACTTTAATGTATATAATAATGTGTTACATATTTATATATTTTATTTTATCATATTTTCTGGTGCATTGTAATGTTATACTAATGTTGTAGATTACTAGTGTTATTCTATTCTTCTAGTTTATTTACTTTACTTACTATTGTTTTTGTTTTCTTATACCTATTATTCAGCTGTGGCTGCCTCTGAGGTTGTTTCTTTGTGTCCTGTTATTACATTGATCAAAAGTGGCACTCCTAATTTTTGTTTTATTCAGTATAATGACAATAAATCTTTCTTTTCTATCCTATTCTGTTTGTTGTGTATAAAAATACGTATTAAAAATGTAACTAGTAACTACAGCTTTGAGATAATTAAACAGTGCAGTAAAAAGTCCAATATTTCCCTCTAGAAGGAATATAAAGTGGCATAAAATGGAAATATTCAAGTAAAGGACCTCAAAGTTGTACTTAGTTACTGTCCATAGCCCTGTTTTACTTTTAAAATACAATAAACAATTTATATAATTATCTTATTTTAAAGTCAGGAGAAGAAGATAAAAACTGCTTCAAGTGACATGTGCAAACATGCACGCACTCTTTAGAAGTATGACAAGTAAATCACAGAGGGAAAGGCGAGACGGAGAAGGGTCTGTTGTTAAGTATAGGTGCCTGAAAAGAGTCTGAAGTACGTGTCACTTCCAGTGAATCCCGTCAGACAATAGCCAAACATAACTTCTCTGTCAGATTTTACACATTCTCTCCTCCTCTCTACTTTTTCCATGTCCACCAGAAGCTCTTCTTCTTTCAAACTGCAAATCTTGTCAGCCTGACAGATTGTCAGCTCGTGTAAAAAAACAATTAACGGTTGGGTGTCGCCTGTAAATACAACCTGCCGCCCGCTCAGACAATGCTACAGACGCCTTTACGACGGGTCATTTTATGAGAATTTGAGACAGTCAGAGGTGTGATGTGGCTAAAAACTGTCCAGTGTCAAAGAGTAGACAGCGGCATATCTCGCACATTTCAAACAGGCGCACACACACTCACCACCTATGGAGGCCTGCTGAGTGTTTGGATGAAAAGCGTGTGAGGTTTCAAAGGTGGTTCCAGTTACCTTGGCTTTGAATGGCCAGGTGCAGCTGCGATGACTCGGTGTTTGTGCCTAAACGAGTGTGTTTATGAGCCTGTGTGTGTGTGTGTGTGTTCACTGGAGCATTAAGGCAACATGAACTGTCAAAGAATGTTCCCCGAGGGAGCCTGAGTGTGTGTGTGTGTGTGTGTGTGTGTGACCTGATTAAAGTCCACAGTCTAGAGACAAGTTAGCCTTTAATTATTAACAAATGGGCAAGAACACAGGCCGTCACACCATAGCGCACGCACATAAACATGCGCGCGCACACACACACACACACACACACACACACACACACACACACACACACACACACACGCGCACACACAGACAGAGTCCAGATGAGGATCAGACCAATAGGAGAGCAGGATGCTTGCTTGCTGGGTCAGGAAGGGTGTGAACATGACGA